>JAXIVD010003382.1:0-22383 GCA_036785275.1 Cancer borealis
GTAGTAATATTGCAGCAACAGTAGAAACAGCAGCAGTAATAGAAGTAGTAGTAGTAGTAGTAGTATAGTAGTAGTAGTAGTAGTAGTAGTAGTAGTAGTAGTAGTAGTAGTAGTAGAAGTAGTAGTAGTAGTAGTAGTAATGGTAATAGCAGCAGTTAATCTTGTTGCTGCTGCTGCTGATAATGATGGTGTTGGTGGTGGTGGTGGTTATAGTGATGGTGGTGGTGGTAGTGACAACTGTAATGGTGATGGAGCTGGGAGTGGTATTATAGTAGTGGTTGTGATTGTGGTTGTGGTTGTGGTGGTGCTAGTGATGGTGGTAGTGATGGTGAAGGATGAGAAGAGATGACAAACACACAAACAAACACAAACAGGCAGGTGGAAGCGTATGTGGATGGACTCAGTAAAAGGTGGTGGAGACTGAGGGTGTGTGTGTGTGTGTGTGTGTGTGTGTGTGTGTGTGTGTGTGTGTGTAATAGGGTAACAATAATAATGGTCATATTAGAATAGTTCTGCTTGTGGTGGTGGTGGTTGTGGTTGTGGTGGTGGTTGGTGGTGGCACTTGTCACGCGGGGCAACACTATACCGGATGCACATGGCGGCCTCCCTCTCCCTCTCTCTCCCCTCACCTGGGTGGCCTACACACACACACACACACACACACACACACACACACACACACACACACACACACACACACACACACACACACACACACACACACACACACACATTTGTAATATTTTAGCAAATTATAATGTGTGTGCCTGCTCACATGCTTACGTGCCTGAGTGTGTGTGTGTGTGTGTGTGTGTGTGTGTGTGTGTGTGTGTGTGTGTGTGTGTGTGTGTGTGTATTGTGTGTGTGTGTGTGTGTGTGTGTGTGTATGCACTTGACGGTTGATACCCCTCACACTCTCCACGACCCTCCCCTCTTCCTGCCCTCTTTGCCATCTTTTCACTCTACCAGTGACATCTTCCTCCTTTCCTTTACTCTCACTGTCCTCTTCCTTCCTCCCTCTACTCTCACCGTTTATCTCTCTCTCTCTCTCTCTCTCTCTCTCTCTCTCTCTCCTCTCTCTCTCTCTCTCTCTCTCTCTCTCTCTCTCTCTCTCTCTCTCTCTCTCTCTCTCTCTTTCCTTCTAAAACTAGTGAAAGGAATATGAAAATAGAAGGTAATATGGATGGGAATAAGAGAAAGAAAAAGACAAGGACAAGGATGAGTAGAAGGAAAACTTGTTAGCAAGAAAATTAACAAATTATTAATATGACTTCAACACAAAAATCTGATATGCTAATACAACCTGTTAGAAGATAAGGGATCGGATGGTACACAAGGCATACACACACCGGGAGATTAAATAATAGATATACAGTAACTACAGCAAACAGCGACCTTATCTTGTATCACATATCTCATCTCTAGCTATATATCTCACATCTCCATCTTTTGTCTGGTAATAATTAATTTTGTCATTTCCTTTCAATGTGTGATGAAAATTATCTGATTTTCTTAACTGTATTTTATTGTTTTATATCGGTTTTCATTTTTCTTCCTTGTTATTCGTCTTCTACATTTTTCTCTTTCCTCTCCTCTTTCCTCAAGCCTCGTTAGTCCAGTAGGGGTGCTGCTGTCTGTTCTTCTTTTATACTCCTTTGTACTATTCTTCTAGCGCGGCATGACACTGCTTCACCTATTCTATACTTTTTGTTTGCACCTTTTTTCGTTCCTTTGCCTGCGTTCACCTGTCGCCACCCGCATGTCCAAGTGGCCTTGATGGGCGGGGCACCTGGCCGCCCGCTGCCCCGCCGCCCGCCGCCCGCACCAACACTCAGGTACAGACCGTCACAACAACAACACTGCCTCTCACTCCTTTACTCTCTCTGCTTATACACCTTCACCGTTTTCTCTTTCATCCCATTCCGTTTTCTTATAATTTCTTCATGCATCGTCTTCACCTTCCTCCTCGTTATTCTTGTCTTCCTCCTTGTCCTTCTATTCCTACTTTCCATATATTTTTGTTTATGTACAATTTATTCATTATTTGCAACTATTCCCACTGTCTTAGGGTTCAATCTCCACCATCATCATCATCATCATCATCATCATCATCACCACCACCACCACCACCACCACTACCATTACGTATGCATCACCTGCACCACTATTAATGCAGCAAACGGATAAATCTAGCAAGCCGCTGGTGGGTGGAGGAAGGCAAGGAGAGGAGCGAGGGAAGGATGATGGGACAGAGGGAGGGAGGAAAGGAAGGAAGGAAGGAGGGAGAAGTTACCATATCAAGATTCAAGAAAGAGAAGATTATTATAGTTTTTTTTTATACTGAAACGTAAGGTAAGTAATATATAAACAATAACGTGAGAATTGAAAATAGCAAATCTATCACAGCCTCTTCCTCCTCATCATCATCCTTCTTGTTCTTTTAAACTTTTTTCCTGCTTTCTTGCTTTTTCCTCCTCCTCCTCCTCCTCCTCCTCCTCCTCCTCCTCCTCTTTCCTCCTCCTCTTCCTCCTCCTCCTCTTCTTCTTTTCCTCCTTCTTCTCCTTCTCCTCCTTGTCCTCATTTACTACCAATACCTCTAACACCTGCTTAAAAATTCACATAGTTCCCACCACCTGCCGCGACAACAATGTCTCCCTTTTCTTTTTCCCTCTTCCACCACCACCACCACCACCACCACCACCACCACCACCACCACACCACCACCATCATCACCTGGTCCTCCTTTCTCCTCCTCATCCATCTTTATGACTCAGTTAGGTAAGCGGGCAAACACATATACATATATATATATACTTCGTCAACTAATGCAACATAAATAATTATTCTAACCTTACCAATAACATACTGCATATTCCTTAATTGAATAACATCAAGTACTTAAAATACGTCTATTACCTTTCTCAAATGATATAGAAAACGAGAGAGAAAGAGAAAGAGAGAGAGAGAGAGACAGAGAGAGAGAGAGAGAGAAAGAGAGAGGGCGAAGAGAGAGAGAGAGAGAGAGAGAGAGAGAGAGAGAGAGAGAGAGAGAGAGAGAGAGAGAGAGTAGGCCTACTTATTCTGACTACCTGAAAATCTACCCAGGCAGGTGTGTGAAGGTACGACAGGTGTAAGCTCACCTGCACACCAAATGAGAAGGTCAAATGAGAGAGAGAGAGAGAGAGAGAGAGAGAGAGAGAGAGAGAGAGAGAGAGAGAGAGAGAGAGAGAGAGAGAGAGAGAGAGAGAGAGTCATTCAAAGAGATATTTCCTTCTTAATTTATGTTATGTAGTTCTTCACCAATCATTTCCTCATACAAACAAACAAATAAACTAAAACAAAAAAACATATATACCTTGCTACATACACAATACATAAATAGATAAATAAAAATGCATAATAATAGAATCAGAAACATAATAGAGAGAAGGTGAGAGATAAAAGGATAAAACAAGAAACAAGTAGACAGACACAGACAATCAAGGACACACGACATCCCGATAAATCAAGTCAGTGTACAGAAAACGTAAAGACAGATAAAGAAAAGGAAAACAGAGATGATGCAGACGAAGGGAGGGAAGGAGGGAGGGAGATGATGATAGAAGAGAAGAAAGGAGAAGAGAAGCAGGTGAAAGGGAGCTGCAGAGAGAGAGAGAGAGAGAGAGAGAGAGAGAGAGAGAGAGAGAGAGAGAGAGAGAGAGAGAGAGAGAGAGAGAGAGAGAGAGAGAGAGAGAATGAGAGAGAGGCTGGGGGAGGCAGATGGAGGCCGGCCTTGGCGAGACTTCGGCGCGGGGCAGACAGGTGCAATGTTTTTTTTCCTTTTATTTTTCCTTTTTTTTGTCTTTTACTAGTCTCACGGACCCACTCTCTCTCCCTCCTCCTTCCCTCACCTTTCTCCCTCACTCCTCTCTTTCCCTCCCTGATATCACAAATAGTAATCACACTCACAACTAATCGACACCTTACAATCGTGGCTAATCACCTGTTCATAACGGGCCGCAGGTGTGGAGGGCAGGCAGGTGAGAGGGAGGGAAGGGAAGGGAAAGGAAGGGAGAAAAGAAGGAAGGGAGAGAAGGAAGGAATGAAGGGAGTGCAGGTGTGTATTGAAAGTTATATTCTAATAGAATACACACACACACACACACACACACACACACACACACACACACACACACACACACACACACACACACACACACACACACACACACACATTCCTTCACACACACACATACATTCCTCGCAGATCTTAAGATGTATAAAATCAATCTCATTGTTTACCTCTCGAATATTCAAGTCAGACTCTCTATCTTCTCTCTCTTTCCTCTCCCGCTCCTCTCATCACCTGTCTCTCCTCTCCCTCCTTCTCCCCTGTCCTTCCATCTTGCCTTCTCACCTGTCCCTCCGCCTCTCCTATCTCGCTTTAGTGGGTCATCAGTAGAACAAAACAGAAATTCTCTTCGAGGACGTAAAAAATTACTAGATAACAAGAGGCCACCGAAGGAGAAGGAGGAAGAGGAGGAGGAGAAAGAGGAGAGATGGTGGAAGGAAGAACCACTATATTATTATTATTATTTGTTTTTCTTTAAGTGACGCGAGAGAGAAACAGAAAAACAAATAATTCACATTGTTCAAAGTTGTTACTGTCTCATTCCTTCTGTCTATCTGTCACTACCTGTCACCTCGTATGATAATCCACTAGGTCTGTGCATCTCACTCATTCATGTCGATTTCCTTCCACGTGTACGCATGTTATCACGCCGTACACATGCTCCTGTCAACACCACAGACGGCACGTGAGGGTGTATAAACAAAGGAATAGCTATGGGGCGTAGACACGAGTGAATGGGGCGAGGGAGGGTAAAGGGTATGAGCGAACCGATGAGGGTGGAGGGAGAGTAGGGAGAGGAGAAGGGAGTTAGGGGAGGCTTATGTAACTGAAGGAATCATGGCATTGTAGTGAAGTTATGTAATAATTAGGGAGAGATTATTTACGAGGGAGAAATAATGGCACAGTAGGAGATGCTTTTAATGGAGGCTGCGGCAGAGGGAGGTGCAAAGGCGTGGTAATGGGGGGATAGGAATGTTATAAAGGGGAGGAGGTAGGAATGGCGGAGTGGCAGTTACAATGAGGGTCTGGAATGTAATGTATGAGAGGGAGGTGGGAATGAGGAGTAACACTGGAATGAGAAGGCAGATGAAATGAGATAGAAGGAATAATGTGGCTGAAGGGAGACAGGAAGGATGGAATGGGAATATGAGAGATAGGAATACATGCACTAAGGAAAGTGAGGGAAAGGTGTAGATGGAGGGAAATAGTAATTAGTTCGTTATAACGCAAGGGAGACGATAAACATGGAAATAAAATGGAATGAGCGAGAGAAAAAAAGAGAGAGAGCGAGAGAGAAAGAGACAGGGATGGTGCGCAGATGGCCGCCTTGCCTGTACGCTGACGCTACGCCCTAAGTGAAAAAAGTAGGTATTGGTGTTGGGCACAATCTGGCAGGCCGAGAAGTTGTGGGTACGAATAGGGTACAGTATTTATGGGGGGAGGCCGCCTCTTCGTATGCCATATGTCAGCCTCTCTACTCCTACCTCTCCCTCACCCTTCCTTGACCCTCTCTACCCCTCCCTCACCCTTCTCTGTTCCTCCCTCACCTCTCGTAGGTCCTCTGATCACCCTGAGGCAATAAGTATCTGTGACTACTTGGATGAGGTTCATTGCCCTCCCCTACCTACCTGTCTCCTGCGCCCCTACACCTAAGTATTACCTGCTTGCCTCCTCCCTTACCTGCCGCCCTACCATCTTTACCTGCCTCCTTCATAGATACATACCTGTTTGATTCCCTCATTACCTGTTTCTCTTCCTCACTTCACTATTCTTACTAATTTGCTTCTTTTAGGCTTGTTTTCCCTTTCTTCCTTTCTACCTTGCTGTCCTACCTCTCTCTTTTCTATCTATGTATATAGACTTATTATTTATCAGCCTAATTACTTCTCCCTGCTTCTAATCCTTGTCTACCAGCTTACGTGATTGTCTTTTCCTTACCTATCCCTGTTTTTCTATTTTCTTTACCTACTTCCCTCACTCACACATACACACAAAACACCATTATGTCGTCACACCATTACCACCACCACCACCACCACTACCACCACCACCACTACTGGTACTATTATTTTTACTACTATTATTATTACTACTTCCACCACACCCCTACCACCTTCCCCACCACACAATATATCAGGATACACATATATTCACCGCCACACAAAGCCTCCCTAGCGATAATCAAGTTCTAATTAGCAGGTGTGACGGGGGAGGGTGTCCTGGCCACACCTGTCCTCCTCTAATCAGCCACCCCCACGTGTCACACAGGTAAATCTACGTCGCACTGTTCTTACCTGCCGACCTTATAACGTCTCTATCGGGTGTGAGAAAAATAGTCAGACAAGTGGTGGTGACTGTGGGGTTTTTTCTCTCATTCTTAAAGTTTAAAATGTTACGCGGAGCTTTTTGTCTCCCTTTTTTCGGGTTTGTTGTGGTGTGGAGTGTAATTTTGGTGAATAAACTTCGCTATTACACTGAAATGTCGTTCAGTTACGTTGGTTTTATGGCTACTTCCGGTTACACCCTTTTTGAATGCTTTTTCTCTCTCTCTCTCTCTCTCTCTCTCTCTCTCTCTCTCTCTCTCTCTCTCTCTCTCTCTCTCTCTCTCTCTCTCTCTCTCTCTCTCTCTCTCTCTCTCTCTCTCTCTCTCTCTCTCTCTCTCTCTCTTTCTTTGACACACACACACAATAAACTTTCCTCGAGAAGACAGAAGAGTAGAGTACTGATACCACGTAAGATATTAACCAGACTCTCAATAGAAAGGTGGACAGGTAAGTTGTGATATCAATACAAGTACTACACGAAGACTCAGTTGTAAGTGTATGTGTGAATTATCTATCGCTTATCACAGCCTGTCGTCTCGTCTTGCATATACACACTTATCAATATGTATCAGTCTTGTAGTTATTGGCTGAAAACAGAATACCTTAACGTTTGTATCCTGGTTATAGGAAAGAACAGACACATGTAAAAGAAAAAAGGAAAAGGTAGTGTAGCATTTACCTTTGTGTAGTGTTGGCCGATACATCTGGTCCTCGTAGTGATTAATCTTCTCAGGGGAATCACACGTAACTGTTATTCTGTCCTGATGGGCTACTGCATTGTTCTCTCTGTTGCATCAATCACCCATGAACGAATAACACTCAACACTGTTATTATATTTTCAAAGTTTTACGCAACACTATAAAAAATACATAGTCCTTCCAGGTTTTTCATGACATTTTCTTCTTCACATTGTCTTCAGCACACCTTTCAGCGCCTCCACCAAGACGACTCCAAGCATCAACCTGAAGGAAGAAAGAAAAGAAAGTGTTAGAAACGTTAAAATCACAAGAACACAAAACGTTTTCGTACAAGTGTTCGTGGCAAGGTAAATAAAAGCCTTCACCACCGCACCAGGTAATTAATGATTAAGATAATGTAATGGATTAATAGGGAGTTGGTGTCGGGTTGAGTGTAATAAATAGTGTTCCAATAAAAAGCATCCCCTTATAATGGGTTCGTCCGATAGAGGGTGTGATATAAAGGTGCCGAGGAAATAAGTAGGTTAACGGGTAAAAAAATGTGACAGGTACGTAGTGGGTGTCAGGTAAACCATGAGGCAGATAAGAAAACAAACAAAACTCAATTCACTCTTGCACACGTAAAAGTAAGAGAGAAAACCTTGAGGGAAAAGGACAAAATATTGGAGAGACCTTTACCTGAGATGAAGGAAAACATTGATTAGTTGTGTTTACCTGAGTTTGTACACCTTGATGAAAATTCCTAAAAGTGTATATTGATTTACTCTTCAGTCTGGATACGAGGAACGAGAGTTTGATGCAAAATGTGTGAAATGCAACTTTGCGAATTACAGCTTAGGAATATGACTAAGAAAAATGCCTAAAAACACTACAATACATAAAGAAAATCAGTTAAGTATCATATATTGCATAGTTACACATAAATTGGAATAAATGGGGAGTTGTTTGTGATTCTATTGTTCATTGTGATGGTTATTGAAGTAATAGTGGCAATGGTGGTGGTGGTGGTGGTGGTGGTGGTGGTGGTGGTGGTGGTGGTGGTGGTGGTGGTGGTGTCAAGTGACGTGTGGTGAGCAGGTCCCTTCAGAGGCCATGTGGTGAGCGGCAACGGCGACCCACACCTGCCACCACCACCCTCACACCTGCCCCGTATGCCCCACACCTGCCACACCTCCCCCAAACACACCTGAAACACACCTGAAACACACACACACACACACACACACACACACACACACACACACACACACACACACACACACACACACACACACACACACATCATTGGGCTTCTCTGGGCTTATTGAACTGACTGGGCTTCCTGGTTTCCTCTGTCCTAATTTTGACTCTTAGATGGTTTCCTCCTAATCAACTATCTATCATGTGTGTATCTATGTGTGTGTGTGTGTGTGTGTGTGTGTGTGTGTGTGTGTGTGTGTGTGTGTGTGTGTGTGTGTGTGTGTGTGTGTAATTACAGATTTCCCCTTTTTATCTTTCAGTATTACATGGTCTTTCTTGTTCATTATCTTCTTCATTCTTATATTTTGTTTTCTTATATTGTGTATATTTTCTTTACTCCTTTCTACTTTGATGTGGTCACTTGGCTTTCCCACTCATTCCCTTTCTCTTTCCCCTCTATCAGTTTCCCTTCTTTCCCCTTTTTCCTCCCTCTGCATCAGCTGGAGGGTGTTGTGGGGGGAGGGGGGGTGCAGGCTGCCTTGCCGCCACCGCCCGCTATTGAGCGATGGTTGTCGACTGGCGCAGGAAACAGGTGAACTTTGGCCACCTTACCTGTACACACCACCTGCTCCCACCGCCCTGCCCTCCACACCCTCTCACCACCACCACCACCACCACCACCACCACCACCACCACCACGCCTCTTGTTTCAGTGACCAAACCTAACGATCCCACTTCTCTTCTACCTCTACCAAAACTATTACCACTGAAAAAATCCTTGTAAACATTGATAAATAATAGTAATGAGTAAAAATGGCTGCATTCCGGTAAGAAGGTGAGGCCTAAGTGTACTATTTGCGGTGCAGCAGCACGGTGGCAACAGAGGCGGTGAGGTGGCGGTGAAACAGAGGTAGTAATTGGTCGTGCAGGTTGCAGCGGTCACGGCCGATGAGGAATTACTGTGTCGGCGTCAGAAGGGTGTATGGACGCGGCTCAGAAAGTGTTATTTATTACCTTTGTTAATTCCTGGTTTTTTGTGTCGTCACGCTGGAGCTGCAACCTTTCCCCCGCCCCCCCGCCCCCCTGCCACCTATTCGTAAAGTGCTAGTCACGGCGCCCTTCGTGAGTGTAGGCTATAGGTGCATAAGGTCCTGCTGCTGGCGTGCCCTTTACCCTCCACCTTGCCAGGGAGACACAATGAGGTTCTTGGTTCTTTGTCCCTTGAAAGTGCAAAGCCACCCATAATAAATCAACAAATCTGGTAAGTTTGTGTTATCTCGTATTGAAAGGATTATAAGAGTTTCAGTGGCGAGGATGTAACATTTTTTTTAATCATACGCAATATTTACTCGAAGATTACGTTTTGTTTTGGAATATAATGAGTTGCTAACATTCCCGTGGCAACCAGACAACACTAGTCCACCACCCACGCCCCAACGACGCCCACACCTCCGCCGGACAGCAACAAAGGCGGTGCGTGCTGAGCGTCACGACCTAAACAGCCTGTCAACACCCGCCCTGTGGCCTTGAGTCGCTACAGGCACGCGTCCAGGGGTGTCGAGGCCCAGCGTTATGGTACACAGCCTCACGCCCCTCACTCCTGTTTGCTACTTGCCTCCAGCTGGAACCAAGAGCAAAAATATCCTACAAGTTTCCTCCAATTATTCACAGTAATTAGTATTGCTTTGAAGGCACGAATAACCGACTTATGTTACCATTTTTCCTTCCTTTTCCTTCCTGCCATTTACCTTCAACCCTTTCCTTCTCTCTCCTCATTTCCCCTCTCCAGGTAGTCCTCTTCCTCCACCCACCCACTCAACAACTTACCCCCCACCCTTTTACAAGTACCCCATCTCCCCTCCCCCTCACACAAATACCCCCTCGCTAAGCATCACTTCCTCCGGCCGGACAGGAAACCAAGTGAAAAGGAAACCCTGCACGTGTTAGCCTCCCTCCCGCCAGGCCATACTCACCCCTCCGCCCCCTGAAGGTAAAGTCCAGGTTGGCCACACGTACGCCCCACCTGCACGCGCTCGCATTTCCTGTCCCCCTCAATTGCACCTCGATAACCTGACCTTCCCTCTCTTAATTCACTCTTCATCACCTTATCTCTCTTCCAGGGTGAGATAAGGGAGGTAGGTGAGGTGTGGGTGTTAGAGGAGTGACTGGCGTGTGAGTGTAGGTGTGGGCAAAGCGTGGGTGTGGGTGTGGAGGGTTGGGTTAAGGGTGTACACGCGGCACGGGTCTTACACCTGATGTACTTGCTACCGCCACGCCCGCCACCCGTCTCTCTCTCTCTCTCTCTCTCTCTCTCTCTCTCTCTCTCTCTCTCTCTCTCTCTCTCTCTCTCTCTCTCTCTCTCTCTCTCTCTCTCTCTCTCTCTCTCAGAAAGCAAAAAAGGAAATAAATGCGCAGTAAGGAGAGAGAGAGAGAGAGAGAGAGAGAGAGAGTGTGTGTGTATGTGTGTGTGTGTGTGTGTGTGTGTGTGTGTGTGTGTGTGTGTGTGTGTGTGTGTGTGTGCGTGTGTGTTTCTTCATAGTGAAAAAGACACCAAGATGAAGGAAAGGGTGTCAAGGGAGGTGAAGGAAGGGGGAGTTGTGTGTGTGTGGACGTGTGTGTTTCTTCATAGTGGAAAAAGACACCAAGATGAGAAGGAAAGGGTGTCAAGGGAGGGTGAAGGAAGGGGGAGGCGAGGTAAGAAAGTAACCTTTTCTGGTAGTGAATGGGCGCAGTTCAACCCCCTTCCCCCCTTTGGCTCCCCCCTCTTTAACCCCCTTCTCTTCTCTATTTTTTTTTCTCTCTCTCTCACCTGCTGCTGATGTCCACCATCCCACCTGCTATCTTTCTCTCTAGTCTCTCCTTCCCTCCACTTCTCCTCCTTCCACTTCTCCCTCCTCCATTTACAGCAGTTTACTCCAAATAAAGTTGTTTAGAATGTATAATGATTCACTAAAAACTGACAATGAAATTAAAAAAGAGATTCTAGATTAAACCAAGTGAAAGGGGAAAATTATGAAACATTACCTAGTAAGTAAGTAAGTAAAGAAACAAAAGAGGATGAAAATACACTGCAAAATAGAGAAGAAAAAAAACTAAATAAGGGAAAATACAGGCAAAGGAAGGAAAGAAACGAGGGGGAAAAGATGGCAACGGACGTTTGGAAATTAGAGAGAGAGAGGTGAAAGAGAAAGAGAGAACAAGCGGAAACCGAAATGGACGGAGGAAGGGAAAGAAAGGGGTGAGGGGAAAGGGTCGAAGGGAGGGGAGAGCCGAACACAACAAGGAGGGGGGAAGTCGAGGATTCGCCCACAACGGTTGAAGGCTTCCTGCAGATTATCCAGCTTTTTGCCCCTCATCAGCCCTTCCCCTCACCCACCAGCCGAGGGGAAGCGAGGGGGAGATGGTGAGGGATAGAGAGAGGGGAAAAAGGGGGATGAGTTGGACAGAGAAAGGAAGATAAAAAAAGAGATGGAGATAAGTGATGTTTAACTTTACGAAGAGAATCAAGAAAATAGAGGAGAGACTTGATGAAAAAGGTTTGATTAAGAAGAAAAATGGGAGAGAAGTTCTTAGTGAATATTAAAGAGAAGAGGATCAAATCTCCTCCCTCCTCCTCCTCCTCCTCCTCCTCCTCCTCCTCCTCCTCCTCCTCCTCCTCCTCCCCTCCTTCTCCTCCTTACCTACTAATGTGACTCCATTATCTACTACTCTTCCTTTCCTTTTCCTCAATTTTCCGTCTATCTTTTCCTTTCTCATCTTGACCTCTGGCAGGAAGATGTGGCCGCGGGATATCAGGTGACCTCGCTGGGTCATCCCTGGGGTGCCAAGGGGACGGGGAGCCCCAAGGGAAGGAGGGACGATGAGGGGAAAGAGAGGGAAAGACCGGTAGGTGGGAGTGAATGGTGCTTACTGGAGGGTGGACGGAAGCTGATGGTGGTGGTGGTGGTGGTGGTGGTGGTGGTGGTGGTGGTGGTGGTGGTGGTAATTGAAAGTTAAAAAAGAAATAAAAAAGTAATCCTATTAAACCACAGACGTTCTTCTACTCCCACCTCCTTCCTTCTTCCCTCTACTCTCCTTCCTTTTCCTTCATTTCCTTCGTTCCCTATCCCTACTCACCTTCTTCCTTTCCATCCCTCCCTCAAGGAAACCGTCAGAGTTTTTAATGTCAAAGGTTAATTCACTTTTTCCCTCACTAAACAAAACATACAAAAAACAAGACACACAACCGGACATTCAACCCTCAAAAAATATAATAAATAAAAAAAGAGACGGAAATTTTCAAAAACCCTAAAACTTCACACATGTAACTTTGGCACTGTTAGGAAGGGTGACAGTGCCATACCTAACCACTAGAAGCCAACGCTCGACCAGTGCCACCTGGTTTAGAGGGAGTCTGAGGCAACGCTTCGATCCTCCCCTCTCTCCAGTCCCCTCTCCCCCTCCCCTCATGCCAGGCTACAAGGCACCTTCCCACCGGCACTAAACACAGCCCCGGATGTGGGATGGAGCCACGGGTCTCTGGAGGGGCATAGGGAGGGACGGAAGAAGGGGAGGAGGGAGGAGGAAGGGAGGGTGAGTAGGGGAGGAAACGGAAGGGGGAGGTTGACGGGGGGAGGGTTAGGAATACAAGCAGGATATAGAGAAAATAAATGAGGGGATAAAGGCAGAAAGGGGAAAGGAAGGGAAGGTGTAAGTATGACACCAAAGAGTAAATCTATATAAATACTATTGACAAAGAGGAGAAAAGATCGGATAATGATGGAAGGGAAGAAGATGAAGAAAACAGCAGCTGAAAGAAAGTGGAAGGAAGGGATAGAAACAATACTTGTGTTTAATAAGCAAAAAGAAGTATTGTAGAAACATCACTTAAATCTTTGCATTTCCTCACAACCTTATCATTATTTACATTCTTATTTCTTACATTTCTTGAAAAACTAACTGCCAAACGCCTTGTTAAGAAAAAGAAATAAGAAAAAAATAGTCCACACTTGATTTCACGAAACAGAGGAATAACAAGGAGTAAAAGGTTGCTTAAAGAGAACAGAACGCATGTAGGAAGAGGAAAATAAAGAGTGAGAAAGTTAGAAAAAAGCTTATAAAACATGGAAAATGGATAGAGCGATGAGAGAGAGAGGAGAAGGAGAGGTGAGAGAGAGGAGAGAGAGGGACGATAGAAGGATGAGAGAGAGGAGACGAGAGAGAGAGAGAGAGCAGAGGAGGAGAGAGAAGGAGTAGGAAGAGGGAGTTAGCAAGTTGGCTGGTGAGGTGGGGCAGGGGCAGGCTGGTGAGGCACGTGGACAATGCTCACTTCCTGAGGCAGAAAACACCCCGCTCACAGGGGCATCGAAACCCCGCCCCCAACACTGCCCCACCCCGCCTTTGCCCTCGCCCGCGCCTGAGCTCATCTTGTACTCCCCTTAAGCGACGTCTTCCGCCCCACTAGTCTTACAAGCGTAGTATCGTATGCATCTCAAGCTCCGGCATCACCACGCACTGCACCGCCTCCACCCAACGAACTTGATGCCGTCCTGACCTACTTTCAGTCTTCGCTGCGCAACCTTCCCATCCTCGTCTCGTTCCCCACCGTTGCCAGTCTCTCACACCATCTTTTAGAGTGACACTGACTCATCAGCAATCATCCAAATAACCACAAAGCCACCACCAACAACCACCACCACACTATCACCACCACCCACCTTCTAACCTTCACACACACACACGCACACCAACATAACTAGACAAAAAATAATACACACACATAAAGATATGAAAAGAACACCTGTTGAACAAGTTCTTTCTTTTACCCGCCATCAGTTACCCACACATGATTTATCTGTGTATAGTACCTTGTCGTCACTCGGTGCCACCCCACCCACACACACTCCCCACAGCCCCCTTCCACCCTTCCCTGCTGACGCAGCATCACCTTGCTATCACAAGGTGCAAAAAGACACGCGTATGTGACGACTTCCGGTCAGGTGTAACACGGGGGCGCAGGTGCCTTGAGGTGGGGAGGGGCAGGGGTCCATGGAGGGGAGGAGGGAAGGGGGGAATCGTAGAGAAGAGAAGTAGAGACAAGGAAGACAAGGGAAAAAGTTAAATATATAAATAGATAAACTTACAGTATAGAAAAAGAAACAGTTTCATAAATAAAGGATAAACAACATAAACAATAAAACAGAACCAATACACGAAAAATATAAACAAGTCACGCTTCCTTCAACACATCTATAATCGAACCGTTGAACAAAAAAACTAACACAACAATAACGACAACACTTTCCACACACACACACACACACACACACACACACACACACTCACACACACACACACCACACACACACACACACCACACTCACACACACATAACCGATAACAAACTGAGCGCTAATAAATTCACAATGACTCGCAAAAACGCCACACACAACCCAGCCAACTAATTATTACCCAAAGGAGTGTAAGACTCCCTCCAAATATTGATGTTTGAATACCTCCAGTGACTCTACACATTGATCGCTATACTGTGGACCTCAGCGTGACTCTACAAGTGACTAAACAGGTGGCCGGTGACGAATAGTGGCTGTAATGATTAGCAAAGTGGAGAGAGAGAGAGAGAGAGAGAGAGAAGAGAGAGAGGAGAGAGAGAGAGAGAGAGAGATGAGAGAGATGAGAGAGAGGAGAGAGAGAGAGAGAAGAGGACAGGTGAGAGAAATAAGGACAGGTGGGGGAGGATGAGACAGAGGGCACAGTGAAGGGAATTAAAAGTTTGGAATGAGGGAAGTAGAGGGGAAAGGAGAGAGGATAGGGAGGGGAAAGAGAAGGGTAACTCTCTGACTAATTTCATGAGCTTGATCCGTTAACAATAGTGGGAAAGAAAAGTTGTTGTCATTCACTTTCATTACATTTTCAATTATTTAGCGTCACATGGAGTCATCAATATTTAGAGGATACACAAAGGTAGTAACAATAGTAATAGTAATAGTAATAATAATGATAAGGATAATAATGTTAATAATTCAATGATAACGATTCTGAATACATTACGAAACCGTTTGTTATCGTTGCCTTATTAATACGATATATCGCACGTACCAAATGACGAGGAACAAAAAACACCTTTTGATACGAGAAAATTGATCACGACAGGAAGACAAAATAAAGTTTTTTTTAAATGTGTGTGTCGTGTGTGAGTGTGTGTGTGTGTGTGTGTGTGTGTGTGGTGTGTGTGTGTGTGTGTGTGTGTATACTACGGACACCTTCCCTTGAAATCCTATGCAGGTGTCATAGGGGGGGGGAGAGGGAGGCAACAGGAGCAGGACAGGTGTGTGGCGAGAGCGAGAGCAAGAGAGAGAGAGAGAAGAAGAAGAGGAGAGAGAGAGATGAGAGGAGAGAGAGAGAGAGAGACGAGAGAGAGAGAGAGAGAGAGAGAGATGAGAGAGAGAGAGGAGAGAGAGAAGAGAGAGAGAAAAAAAAAATAGAGATAGAGAGAGAGAGAGAGAGAATTAAAAAAAAGAGACAGCTGCCTTTATCCACGTGTCTTGTAATGGGATTCGTGAATATTTTGAACCAGTGACGTGTACAGATGTTCCCTTTGTTATCAGGACAATGTTAATGAAGAGAAGCTGTTGTTTTCCTACACGCCTCATTTCCTTACACTCCTTCACACGGGGACAAAATAGATTGAATACAAGATTCCAAAGATGTCCTATATTAGTATACCGAGAGGTAAGCCTTATATAGCAGTAGTAGTAGTAGTAGCAGTAGTAGTAGTAGTAGTAGTAGTAGTAGTAGTGGTAGTAGTAGTAGTAGTAGTAGTAGTAGTAGTAGTAGTAGTAGTAGTAGGTAATAGGTGCAGTATTAACTATCCACACCTTATATATTGGTCAAAATAGCTATTTCCAATATGATCTTTGGCTTCGCTTTGGCTTCATACTAGCGCTCTTAAGTCACAGGAACAAGACTCAGTGCATGCAAAGGGACATAAATCCATAAAGAAACCATGATAATATTAACGAATTCAAACTTAAATGATGCGCCTGTATTGACGAGTTTATATTTTATAGTCTTTTTTACTCTTCTTTCTCTTTTTTTTTTTTCAAGGTTGTGTGGTGGCAGCAGGTGGTATTCGAGGTTCTTTGGTGGAGCGTGTTCGGGGCGACAACCAAGGTGCAACTACCAAAGCCTTCCTCCACCTCCCTTCTCCACCTCTCCCTCCCCTGCCTCGCCACTCGCTTCCCCCTCTACCCTATAGCCCTTAATTTCCCTTTCCTACACCACCACTACCACACACCACCAACCACCAATTACATGCTCTCTCTCTCTCTCCTCTTCTCTCTCTCTCTCTCTCTCTCATCTCTCTCTCTCTCTCTCTCGTCTCTCCTCCACCGACAGCTCCTCTCGACTTTCCAGTATCACGTATTCCTCCTTTATATAACTTTAATTCTCTTGTCACAGTCGTATGTATATCTATGTAATATCCACACTACAGTCTCCTTCCACACCTCATCATCACCACCATCAATGAAGCAGTACATCCACCATCACCCTAACCTAATACCTAACACTCTGTTGCCCTCACTAACCCCTGAACACATCACCTTCCACAACTCTCCACCTCCTCATTCCACCTCACCCAATAACTCCATCTTTTCCTTTCACACCATTAACCCAAAACAACATTTGAGTCCTAGAGTGCCCTAAAGGTTCACCTAAACCCATAAATGACCCTAATTAGTAGGCTTTACCCCTTTAGCATCTCCATGTAAATTAGTTGAGATTTTGGTCATTAGTGGTTAGTTAAGAAGGTGAACTTCCTGTTGTGACCCCCATCTGACCCCTCTTGTGATCTTCCAGATGACGCAACGAGACGCGTAGCTCACCTGGGTCAAGAAATGTATTAAGGTAACCACTAGCATCCTGTTTTGACTCGAGATAATTAAGATGAGTCACAGAGTTAGGCAAGGAAGCCCCAGAAAACAGAAGTGACCTACTGACGAAAATGTAAATAAATTCAGAAAACGAAGAGAGAAAAGAAAACTAAGATGATAAAACAGCAAGAAACGAGAATAGAGTAATACCTGCATCTACCGCATTTACTAATACTTCTACTAACTGAATAGTACTTGTTCGTTTACCATTTGTATATCATATATATATACGTGAGTAGAGAGAGAGAGAGAGAGAGAGAGGAAGAGGAGAGAGAGAGAGGAGAGAGAGAGAGAGAGAGGAGAGAGAGAGAGAGAGAGAGAATTTTTACCTTGACATTCAGTGCCCCAAGTGAGGTCAATTCTTTGTTATACCCACAAATCCCCATACCAAATTCCTTTCCTATTCTTATTATTTACTTTTTTCTCTCTTCCTCTCCTCCTCTCTCTCTTTCTCTTTTTTCTCTCTCTCAGACAACACACGCAAGTACCCACAACATAGAAAGAGAAGCAATGCGTTAAAAGATCGATTGATATGATAGGAATATGAAGGGAGGAGACCAACGTGTGCAAGAAGGAAGAGTATAGGTCTAGCCAATCATCATTTACACTCCTCTCCCTCAATGGGTTATCAGTTCTCTCTCTCCATTATAAGTATCAGGCAGCGGATCTTTACCCTGAACACAGTGCATCCGCGTTCGTCTGGAGACAGTCCTGGTTGGCGCGTGCTTCTTCCCTCAGGCAGTTTACACAACCTGCCAACGCGTTGTTGTTTTTTTCTCTCTCTCAGGTTTTATCTAGGTACATAATTCAGCCTCAGGACTACGTTGTTTAATATCTCTCAAGGTGTACTAACAATGGAAGAGGACTATAAATAGAGTCTAATATATTCAAATATGTTTTTATTGTTGTATATAAAAGTAATAATACATAATATCTTTGGCTTTGGGGATCCCACGAGGGGACAGGTATGGCTTAGGAGCTAGACTAGTGACCAAGGTAGGAACACAACAGTGGGCTGGCGGGTCGCCTGACTAGCTGGAGACTAGGCCAGCCCTGGGACGCCCCGGGGCCGACTTCCACGAGAAATTCTGTGGGGGAGGCGGCAACCACTGTCTACTGGTCGGCCTCGGCGGGGCTGGCTGGGGACTGCTCCTGCTGGGTGGGCCTGGCGGGGCAGGCGGCCGTCCGTGTGCTTGTGTTGTGAGCAGCGACAATCCTGGAGAAGGTCTTGTGGCAGTGCCGCACGGCGTACTCTTCACGTCAGCGTGTGGTCTGGAGGGTGGGCCCGCAGGTTGCTGCGGTCCGCGAAGCAGCACGGTCACACTGAGCGAGCACTGGAAGGGCTTCTCTCCCCGTGTGTGGGTCCTGATGTGTCCCCTGCAGGCAGCCAGGGGCGCCGAGAACGCCCTTGCCGCACAGCTGACACTTGCAGGGCCAGCGGTGGTGCGGTGCGGATGTGCATCTTGAGGGCGCCCAGGCTCGTGTACACCTTCTCGCTCGCAGTGGCTTGCACGCAAACCGACTTGGCTCCCAGGCGCGGCGCAGTGGAACTGTTTGTGGCTTGCTCTAAGGCCAGAGTAGGTGGAGTACGACTTGCCACAGTCAGTGCACGAAGTAGCGTGCTTTCCCGGCCTCTGCCTAGTGGGACCAGCATCGTCTTCGGACTCTGAGAGTGGCAGAAGAGCAGGTGGACACGGGGGGAGATGAGTGCTGAGGAAGTCTGGGTAGTAGTGGAACTGTGGCCCACTGGCTGGCTGGCACCTGGTCCGGACGGGGTAACAGGGGGATGCCTGAGGAGAAGGCGGCAGGTACGAGGAGTTCCACTGGGGCAGGGCCGGTCCGGGGCTGGGGCCGCCGGGGCTTCCCACTGTCTGAGGTGGCGCGGAAGAGCTGCAGGTAGTACTCTGCCAGGGTAGGCAGACTCTCCGCCACGCGGGGCGGCGGGTGGGTGGAGGGGCGGCGTACTGCGGGGGCACTGAATGAGGCACTGTAGGCACATGCAGCGGTAGCGCATTAGAGGGAAGAGAGCACCACGGGGGAAGCAGCCTCATCACCTGCGGGACTGGAGCAGCGTGGGTGCTGTGGTGTTGTCTGGGCCTCTGCTGTTAGCTGCAGGGAGGCTCCAGGCGCAGGCCCGCTTCACGCTGAGGGTCCTCGGGCTGGTTTCTGCTCCGGTGGGTGTGGAGGCAGGCTCGTTGTAGAGCGCCAACGGGCGCCTGTCTTGAGTGGGGCAAGGTGCGCATAATTGCGCTTTACCATGAATGAGCTCGGCATGGTTTCTCTCACAAGTCTCACAGTATCGGGCGCGTAGTGGTCTACTCAGTAGGTCAAACAGTTCTGGAGGACGCGACGCGTGCGGCGCTTTATATAGACTGTAGGCAGGCAGGTGCAGAAGGAGCGTGCCGTCCGCCCAATCAGGTGGGGAAGGCGGAGCTTATTCGCTCGTGCCTCAACTACAACTGCCATCGTGAACAATAATGTTAAGTAAGCCCCATTCGTTATGGTGCTTGTACTTGTTTACTTAAAAGGAACCATTAATAAGGAAGCGTAAAGCCCTATACTTCTTGTGAATGGTCAAGTAAAGTATACTTCGATGTTATGAATGCAATAAAAACCTCCGAGGCACTTCTTTTTGTGGCGGCGTCTGGGGTATAACGAGGCTGAATTGAGCCACCGCCCACAGCACCCAACGACCCAATGGAGGACCTCTCCGCACGCGGCGAGACCGACCAATGGCTGAGGGAAAACTAACAGCTGTCGTGCCGTCTGTGATGGCGGTTGACAGGTGTCACATGGGCACCGACCCCCCAGTCATGCCACCGTGGCCACGCGTTGTAAATATTTTTCTGCGTTTTTAATTGTCAACCAAAACATCCAGTGGAAGCAAAATTGATCAAAAACGCACATCCACACGTTGCTCACGTGACCCGACGCTGAAGAGCCACCGCCCGGTAATGTGGAGGCGGGCGGCGAAGTGAGGGGAAACAAGGATGGTTACGAGGCGCCACGGCGACCCGAGATGACGGTGTGGATCAGGAGGGGGAGGGGTGAAGGAGCCGGAGAGAGGGGAGGGAGAGGGAGGTGAAGAAAAGGCTCGGGGTCGTGAAGGGAGAAGGAAAGGTGGGGGTAAGAAAGAGGGAGGGGACCGAGGACAAGGAGATGAAATGCCACGGGTTACAGGCCCCAAGAAGGTCTAACGGTAGGGGGAGGCAAATGTCCAGATGTCCCACCTTCCCTCAGCCTTCTCCTTCTTTACCTCCCTCACGTCTTCTCCTTCACTTAGTAGCGGTGATGTGAAGGAGAAAATATCCAAAGAAAAGGCGGAGGTGTTGATGAAATGAAAATGTATGAAAAAAATAAACAAATCCAGAATAATTCAACAAGATCTTGGAGAGAGAGAGAGAGAGAGAGAGAGTAGAGAGAGACGAGAAAGAGAGAGAAGGAGAGAGGAGAGAGAGAGAGGAGAGAGAAGAGATGAGAGAGAGAGAGGACTGAAGAGAGAGAGAGAGAGAGAGAAAGAGAGAGAGAGAGAGAGAGAGAGAGAGAGAAGAGAGAGTAGACGGATGAGAGAGAGATGAGAGAGGAGAAGAGAGAATGAGAGGAGAGAGAGAGAGAGAGACGAGAGAGAGAGAGAGAGAGAGATTACAGAACTCATGATAGGTAAATGAGTACATGGGAAAGACCATTGGGCGTGAGTAAGTAACCTGTTAATAACACCTAATGGCTAGTACGATGCAGTGATCCTGTGTCCTGCAAGGCGAAGCAACCCTCCCTTCCACTGACATTACACGCCAAGGAAGCGGAGTTACACCACAGAGGCCAATACGCTTCACTTAGATAATCACAATATTTACCTCAGGAACAAATAAAATAAAATAAAAAATCGTTGCAAAAATATTACGTGAAGGAACAATTGATATTTTTTAGACCATTGATAAGCATATTACTAAGGATCAATTTCCAATAACGTATCTTAACCAACATGTAAATCAGCTTCACACAGTACAAACACAACCCTGTCACACCACCTTCCCCCACCACACCCTCACCGCACGTGCTGTTTTCCTTTACGATTCTCACCCGGGGGAAGGCAGATGCGTAGCAATGTATACAGTGGCAGCGGAAACTAAGAGAGAAAGACTATAAAGATAGAGAAAGGAGTTACTAGAAAGGGGGGATAAAAAAGAGAGTGTAGAAGGAGAGGTAAATAGAAAGAGGATACAGAAGAAGGAAAATACAAAACATGTAGAAGGGAAGAAAAGGTTGAAGTAGCTACAAAAAAGGAGTGAGAAAAATATAAAAGCACATTTACAGGAGAGGAAGAAAGAGAATCAACATATATAAAATAAAAATAAATAAAAATAGCTAAAAACATACGTAGGATAAAAAGAAAACAGTAACAAGAAGGAAAAAGAAAATCGGAGGGAAAATTAGATAGATCAGGTAGAGGAAGGCAGACAAAGCAGGAACACGAGGAAGAAGGGAACTAAAAGAAACTGTCTTATCACGAAGGGAAAATCAGGAAAAACAAGAAAAATAGGAAGGTTTCACACTAAACCATTGAGAGGCGACAAAATAGAGAGAAGGCAGAAGGCCGGAGAGAGGAGGGAAAGAAGGGTATCAGTGTGGGGGGGAGGGAGGGAGGCGGGGTAGGGAGGAAGGGAAAGAGAGCAGAGTAACAGACCTCAGGATTTGCTGCAGCTAGGTGGGATAGGACGGATTGGATGGAGGAAGAGAGGGTGGGTAGGGAGGAGGAGGAGGAGGAAGATGAGGAAAGAAGAGGAGGAGGGTCAGGGTTTGGCCACCAGCTCTATAGAGGACACACAGCAAAGGGAAGGTGCAAGAAATAGGAGGAGGAAATGGAAAAGAGAGGATGAGAGAGCAGAGAGAGAGAGAGAGAGAGAGAGAGAGAGAGAGAGAGGAAGAAGAGAAGAGAGAGACGAGAGAAGAGAGAGAGAGAGAAGAGAGAGTAATAACTATAGAATGCAAACAAAACGTAGTTCCTACGATTGAAGTGGGACTTCAAAGATAACAATTAGATTTGAATCATGCAAGAGACTACTACTACTATTATTAACTACTTTTACTACCTACTACTATACTATTATTATTACTTTTACTACTACTACTACTGTACTAC
>JAXIVD010003382.1:22583-30083 GCA_036785275.1 Cancer borealis
TATATATATATATATATATATATATATATATATATAATATATATATATATATATTATATATATATATATATATATATATATATATATATATATATATATATATATATATATATATATATACATACATATATATATATATATATATATATATATATATATGTATGTATATATATATATATATATATATATATATATATATATATATATATATATATATATATATATATATATATATGTATATATACATACATTCATATAAATGTATGTATGTTTTTCACTTAGTTTTTTCTAACCTGTACAATAATCCTCCATTCGTCGCTTGCTGTCCTTGCTGTAATTCTTTCCTTAGAAGTTCCGTCGTACTCTAAATAACTACGTGGCGTCTCAGGGTGTGAGGAGGCAGCTCATGTATGCTTGGAAAATGCGTTGTCGGGTGCTTACCAAAATAAAACCTTAGTTATTTAAGAGAATGTTTAAAAGGGGTAGTTATTTCGATAGCCTTGGTGCTTTATGCTTGGGGAATGCAGAGTAGCTGTGATAAGGTTGAACCAACACAAAGCCTATTGATAAGAGATGATGCAAGGTTGTGTGGTGATACCCGCCGAACATTGCTGTGAATGTTTGCAAGGTTGTGTAAGAAGTGGTTGTGATGGTGGTGATAGTGTTAGAGGAAGGGCAAACTAAAAAGATACGTGAAGAAGGTAAGAGAAGGAGGAGGAGCCTAAGTTGAAAGTTCATTACACTCTCTAATTACGTCTTTGGTCAATCAATACTTAGTGGTGTGTACTGTACGTGCACCGCCTGTATACCTGTGTACCTGTCTGTATCGTGGGTTCACGCCGGTTCTCATCACTCGTGCGAAGATGTTGTAATCCAATACAAACTAAGCAAGTGGAACAACATCTATACTTACGAATATTAAAATAGTTTGGAAATATCTGAAAGGGATGAGATGAGGTTTCGCGTATGGAAATAATCCACTTAGTAGCTATACACTCGGGAGGAAAAGAAACAAAACTTGAAGGAGGAAATGAAGACGAAGAAAATGAAAACGATGGAAGAGAAAAAAACACTAAGAGTGGATCGTGTGAGGATGGCAGAAGAGGAGGAAGAAAAAGAGAGACACGGAAAGGGAGGTGGAGGAAAGAGCGAGGGAGGAGGCAGGACAAGGGGGGTTAAGGGGGGTTAGGAAGGGGGAGAAAGCAGGTAGAAGTAGCTCTGCCTCTCCCTCTCCCAGTCAGTCTGTGTATATGGACAGGAAGTCGATCTTTCAAAATGGTTCACTTACGAAACATTTCACTCGGAAGGAATGAATCACTTTTCCGTTTTCTTCATCAATCAGAAAGAAACAATAACAACCTCCCATCAAAAAGTAAAAATATCAAAATGGAAAGTAATTACAGTTTTTCTTCGATGCAAAGGAAGAGTAGAAGGGTCGAAGGAACACGAAAATTTCCCTTACAATAACGAAATGAAAAGAATTGAATGAAGTTTTGTGGGAACGCTGGAAGAGAGATGGGCACACAGGGCGAGCAAAATAAGAGTAACAGAAGATGGTTAGGAAGGAAGGGAGGGGGGAGGGAGGGAGGGAGGGAAAAAAGCAAAACTGGAGAGAGAGAGAGAGAGAGAGAGAGAGAGAGAGAGAGAGAGAGAGAGAGAGAGAGAGAGAGAGAGAGAGAGAGAGAGAGAGAGAGAGAGAGAGAGAGAGAGAGAGAGAGAGAGAGAGAATGACAAATAACAACTATACATAATAAACGCCAACAAATTGTGAAACTCCTGCCACATAATAAACAAAAATATCAATCCATCTTTTACTGAAAGACAAAATTTATTCAAATAAGACAATTAAATAAAAATATGACTAATTACATATGATAGTTTTTATGTCTCCTTCCAGGCACACCCTCGGAGAAAATAAATAAATAATACCAGCCATGAACGTGTTCACATCCTCTTTAGCAGACATCAGTACCTGTTTTTAACGAGTCCAACGCCCTCCTCAATGAAGAAGAGGAGTTGGAGGAGGAGGAGGAGGAGGAGGAGGAGGAGGAGGAGGAGGAGGAGGAGGAGGAGGAGGAGGAGGAGGAGGAGGAGGAGGAGGAGGAGGAGGGTAATGGAGAGGCGCGAAATAAAGGCAATGAAAGGAAGATAACGACACAGTAAGAAAGAAAAAGAGAGCGAAAGCGAGAGCGAGAGAGAGAGAGAGAGAGAGAGAGAGAGAGAGAGAGAGAGAGAGAGAGAGAGAGAGAGAGAGAGAGAGAGAGAGAGAATGTGGAGGGCAAGGGTCAGGTGGCAGGGGACAGGGTGGAAGGAAGGGACAAAGAAGAGGAAGCAGCGGTAGGGGTGATGGGATGATGGACAGCAAAGGCAACCCACCACACACCCTGCCTGCCTCTCCTGCTGCTGGGGACATTATGCGCGCGCGCGCGCGCGCGCGCGCGCACACACACACACACACACACACACACACACACACACACACACACACACACACACACACACACACACACACACACACACACACACACACACACACACACACACACACACACACACACACACACACACACACACACACACACACACACACACACACACACACACACACACACACACACACACACACACACACACACACACACACACACACACACACACACACACACACACACACACACACACACACACACACACACACACACACACACACACACACACACACACACACACACACACACACACACACACACACACACACACACACACACACACACACACACACACACACACACACACACACACACACACACACACACACACACACACACACACACACACACACACACACACACACACACACACACACACACACACACACACACACACACACACACACACACACACACACACACACACACACACACACACACACACACACACACACACACACACACACACACACACACACACACACACACACACACACACACACACACACACACACACACACACACACACACACACACACACACACACACACACACACACACACACACACACACACACACACACACACACACACACACACACACACACACACACACACACACACACACACACACACACACACACACACACACACACACACACACACACACACACACACACACACACACACACACACACACACACACACACACACACACACACACACACACACACACACACACACATCTGCCTCTTCCTCCTCCTCTCAATTCCCTTTAGCCTTGTCGTCGTCTTTCTCTCATCTTCTTCTGGTGAGTTAGATTCCTTCCTTTCTTATTTTGTTAAGTATACTTGTTTTAGCTTCTATACACACGTTGAGGTTCAAAGTGTAGCTTGAGTTGGATCCATTCTTATTTATGGATTCATTTCTTTCAGTATGTCTTCATTGTTGTTGTTATCATGGTCGTTTGCCTCTATTTCTCTGCATTGAAGTTCCACGTGAGGTTTTGTTGTAGGTTAGATGACAATTGCTTTGTTTTCGTGAATAATACTAAATCTCAGTAAGCCTTTGTGGGTGTTGGTGTCTCCTTTCTCCGTCTTTTTGGTGTCTGCTGCCATGCATGTATTGCTCGTGCTTTCATGAGGCAAGTCGCTGTTGTTCCGGTGCCCAAACCAGACTCATTCACACCGCTGAGTTAAGGCGTGTGATGCTCTCTTCTTGACTTGGCTGCAGTGATCTTAATTATTCATTCTTTTCATGATGCATGTTTATCAGGCTTCTTGATGTTGTTTTTGCTAATTATTTTCATTGTGGCGTATGTTTGGGTGTCTTATAATACTTTCCATCATTTTTTTGTGATTCTCTGTTTTCAATGGTGTTAGTGTTCCAGAAGGAAGCTGTGTTATGCAGCTCTGTTCTTATTTGCCTTCGTATCAAAGGTGAAGATACTTGTCAAGATACTTGTCTTAGCCAGAAAAATACCTGAGTGTGTATAAAACAGTCAATCACAATCGTTCTTTACTTTTAATTAAACTCTGATAAAGAGGGAGCCCTACCCAACACTTTGGGACGCGCACATCTGTCCCCGAGGACCAGTGCACGCGACTTTTGGCCTTCTGTCCGAGGACCCAGGGCGGCGCGGTGAGGTGTAGCGCCTCATGATTACCTGGTGTAAGCACGTGCGAGTTTAACGATTCCGGAACACCTTTCCATCTCCCGGCCACCTGCTTGCGTGATGTACGACGCTTCCTTCCAATAGTTACTTCCTCGCCGATGTTCTGCCATGAAGTCTGACTGCCCTTGAAATCCATAGTTTGCTTGCCTAATGCACCGATCCAGCTACATAAAGCTTAACCAGTTCTCACTTGCTAATACATTATGTGTTATTTGAAGCTATGTATCCCCCCCTCCTGTAGCATCCACGCCAGCATCCGATTGCCGCGACACCTGATTGGATCACAGGTAGCTACGCTCCGCCCATCGCTCACTGTGAATGGTCAAGACCCCGAGCGAGGACGCCACGGCTCACCACATTGGTTCGTATTGTTTTCGTACTTGCCATCTGGTCCAGGTGCTATAAAACCAGCCACTTGCCTACGGAGGGTCAGTAGCTAAGCAGAGAGCAAGAGAGACGTGTTTGTGGTGTTCCTACATGGATTGCACGATGGCTCACGATACCCTGAGAAACTATTCCCACTGCCCGCCTAAGAAGAGGCCCCTGGCGTTCTACAGTGTTCAGGCTGACGATCACGGTGAGTGTGCTGCGGAAAGACGTGCTTATAGTCCTACACTTCCTGACGCCTTGTGTTGAGTGACGCGTGTTGTTAGTGAGGAACTACCTAATGTGAACGGCATGTAAACAAGTTAAGTTTATGTGTTAGTTAGTGTTGGTGTTAGTAGTGTCTATGCAATGCAGGATGATTGAAGGTAGATAATTACATAATCTTATACATGTACACAGTTGTAGGGTCAAGGTGGTGGTGTTATGTAGTCATTAGGTTGAGCCTGTCTTTGTGTGAATAGTGGTAGTCATGCTTCTAAGTATCACGTTGCTCAGTCACGATCGTGACGCTTGTGAGTTATTTATGTCTCGTTGAGCTAATGAGTAGTGACGGTGGTGGTGGTGTGAAGAGATGATTAATGGTGATGATGTACACGTGTCTTGTGGAGTTAGGCTTGGCCTTCATTGAGTCAGTGGCGTGATGATGACAGGTGTTGAAGAAGCGGTTGTATGTGATGTAATGGTAGGTGATGAGTGTTGATGGTACTGTGACGCCTCCCTGACTCTTGCCTTCTCCCGCAGATGACGAACAGCCGCAGGATCTCAGCATCAAGCGACGCCGTCATGACGACGACACTTCCTCACAGGCTCCCCGTGCCCCGTCTGTCCCACGCTCACCTTCGCCACGGCTGCCTGCTGTCCCGTCAAGCCCTCCACGCATGCCCTCATTGGCAGAGTTTTACTTGAAGCTGTTCCAGTCGACAGCCCTCCAGCAGCAACAGCAACAGCAACAGCAGCAACAGGCTGAGTGGTGGCCAAGTCAGATGATTTGGCCCCTCATGCCTCCTGTCGCCCATCCCGCCCTAGCTGCCCATCCTAACCTGGCCGCCCATCCCACTCTGGCTGCCCATCCTACCCTGGCCGCCCATCCCAACCTGGCCGCCCATCCTACCCTGGCCGCCCGTCTATCATCGCCACAACCCTCTGAGGAGCGTCTGGCCTCGCCCCGCTCCACGGCCTCCGAGGACTCCGGCGTTGGCGCTGAGTCAATGAGCGAAGATGAGATTGATGTGACGAGTGACAGCGACGCCCCTCGAAGGAGCACCTCAGAGACCTCCTCAGCACGCGGGGAAGCACGCTACTCGTGCACTGACTGTGGCAAGTCGTACTCCACCTACTCCGGCCTCAGCAAGCACAAACAGTTCCACTGCGCCGCCCTGGGAGCCAAGTCGTTTGCGTGCAAGCACTGCGAGAAGGTGTACACGAGCCTGGGCGCCCTCAAGATGCACATCCGCACGCACACGCTGCCCTGCAAGTGTCAGCTGTGCGGCAAGGCGTTCTCGCGGCCCTGGCTGCTGCAGGGACACATCAGGACCCACACGGGAGAGAAGCCCTTCCAGTGCTCGCAGTGTGACCGCTGCTTCGCGGACCGCAGCAACCTGCGGGCCCACCTCCAGACCCACGCTGACGTGAAGAAGTACGCGTGCGGCACCTGCCACAAGACCTTCTCCAGGATGTCGCTGCTCAACAAGCACACGGAGGCCGCCTGCCCCGCCAGGCCCACCCAGCAGTAGCAGCAACAGCGTCCTGCCGCAGGGAACTGAGGCAGGGAGGAGGATGGGCGGGGGGAGAGTCGTCGAGAACAGTCACCAGTGCCTCTAGTCAGGTGTCGCGCCGCGTACTGGCACCCACTACTATGTAGTTTTTATAACTAAGGCGAGAATAAAGAATTTATATTTTATGTTAACATGAGTCTTGTTTTTCCTTCCTTTGGGTTTATTCATTGCACACAAACAGCCGCAAGGGAGATATAGTTCCCCTGTAGTATTTACTATTAGAATAGCATACACTTATTCTATTCAACTTCCTTTTACGATCAGGTAAAGCTAAACAATTTTGATAAACATGAAAACTACTTTTAGTTTTATAAGATTTTAGAATTAACAGGAAGGGATTTGTCTTTTCAAAGTCACAACACAGGGAGTGCAAACACCCATTCTAGGTCAAAATGTTGCATAAACTAATTGCACTCAGACAAATATTAAACAGAATAAAAAAAAAGTTAATTGCAAAGAAATGGAGCTAAATACAAGGTTATAAATAATGTAATATAGATAATACGTATCTTCAAGTTTACAATTGAAAATGATAGAAAAACTGACAGGCTAAAATAGTAGACGTTCATTCCACAATCATTGCGCGTCATGTCTTTCTAAAACGATTAAAACTAACCGAAGGAACAAACTAGAGGCAATAAGGATCATGTCTTGCAACTTAATTTTTTGCGCAAAAAATGCAGTTACGAAATATATGAATTGAACAGAATATTACGTAGATACTAATTACATTATCCAGATCAGTAAGATCTATATCAACCTAAACATTACAGAATGTTCGAAGATTCCATTACAGGACATCAAGAGCCATGATTCGACAAAACAACGAAGTCCGCCCAGAAGTAGATGATCGATGGAAATGTATGTAAAAAAGACGCAGAGTTAGACCTTAAAATATTGTACGAGTTCCCGCCAAAAAGGTTTTCCCGCGCACGTGGGGTGATATCCTTCGGCCCCTCCCTCCTCCCATCCTTTCCTTCTTCTCTTCTCGTCGATCTCCTCCAGTTTCTCTTACCTGAAGGACCGATAAGAGGCTGTGTGTGTGTGTGTGTGTGTGTGTGTGTGTGTGTGTGTGTGTGTGTGTGTGTGTGTGTGTGTGTGTGTGTGTGTATGTGTGTGTGTAAGGGAGAGAGAGAAACTAAAGCACAAAAAAATAGCCTAAGGTTTAATTTTGT
>JAXIVD010003382.1:35083-37583 GCA_036785275.1 Cancer borealis
CACACACACACACACACACACACACACACACACACACACACACACACACACACACACACACACACACACACACACACACACACACACACACACACACACACACACACACACACACACACACACACACACACACACACACACACACACACACACACACACACACACACACACACACACACACACACACACACACACACACACACACACACACACACACACACACACACACACACACACACACACACACACACACACACACACACACACACACACACACACACACACACACACACACACACACACACACACACACACACACACACACACACACACACACACACACACACACACACACACACACACACACACACACACACACACACACACACACACACACACACACACACACACACACACACACACACACACACACACACACACACACACACACACACACACACACACACACACACACACACACACACACACACACACACACACACACACACACACACACACACACACACACACACACACACACACACACACACACACACACACACACACACACACACACACACACACACACACACACACACACACACACACACACACACACACACACACACACACACACACACACACACACACACACACACACACACACACACACACACACACACACACACACACACACACACACACACACACACACACACACACACACACACACACACACACACACACACACACGTAAACGGTAGCAAGGTTTCTTAGGTAACCACACGTAGTTCCCTTTCCTATATAAATATATATTAATGATGGTAAAAAAATCCTTAATTCCTAGGAGGATGACTTCAGTTTTATTTGCAATCTTTCTTCCACACAAGTCAACACGCCTCGACCTGACTTGATAAAACCAGTAACGGGAACAGGATGCACGGAAACTTGCTTGGCACTCATGCATAAACAAATGACTCAGCGTTAACCTGTATCCCATATTCTTACTTATCACCCGGATACATAACATTTCTTGACTAATTACTCCACTCTATATCCTTTACTCCACTGCGGTAACTACCACATTATATCCTGTCTATCATGTATCCGGCCTCTGCTCCAGCCTGTATATTCCTCGAAGGTGCCACGTGTGATCGAGGTCAGCTCATCCGTCGCCTCCTGGTGAAGCCAATTAAAAGAGGCAGATCCGCGTGTCTGATGGGAACCGCTGTGGCCTAATCAAATCAAGGTGCTGGACTGATTTTTTCATCCCTGTCTCTGCGGCGCGTTGCATAAATCATGGCCAAGCAACCAACCAGCCTATTGCTAATTGGTGCTGTAGCGGGCAAGCTGTGATGCATCAATTTGTCTCTTCATAGGGGCAGGTGAAGCATTATCTAACCCCCGACAGGTGATCTTGTTAGCAGGAGTGTGGACGTGATGGCTCGGTGATGATAGCGTTGAGAGGGACAGCCGTGTGAGGGTTAGTTAAGACTCCTTTTGTGTGTGTTTAAGGTAGGACTGCCGACTATCTTGACTACGATGGGGATAATGTGAGTTGATGTGTAGGTCAAACAGGGTAGGACGTGCATCTTTATCATGGTGATGGGGTGGGTGAGGGTGGCGGGGTGGAAGGGATCAATCAGTGTGTGTATATCAATGGATACCAGACGGGCTCAGGATGGATCAATCAATAAAGTCAATGTTAAGTTTAGTAAGATAAATGAGTTAGTTCAAGATAAGACTTTCAATTAAATAAATGTTTAATGCAGATGCATAGGAAAAAAAAGATGATGATAAACAATTTACTAATAAGAACGTTAAATGATGAAAGGCATATAAACAAACATTTCGAGTTATTTCAAAATATGAGATTTATCTTAAAAAAATCTAAGGGTGTACCCTACGAAGTTTCATGCAAATTTCTACACCTCCGAGTCTCATGATAATTGATACAATAAGGTTTTCGGTTATGCTGAACACGAATCTGGCCTTATTTTCCTGATTACTATAATATCAAACTGTATTTAACTCTACTGGCTGATGCTGGTCTCATATGACAAAAATACATAGGGATGACCTACCCTGATTTAAATTTTATGAAATAAATGAATGCATGACACTTTACAATCCTACATATATAATTACATTCCAATGAAATTTCATTATAGCTCAATAGAATGAACGTCTACTTTGGTATGCGATCTAGAGAGAGTTTGGAAGCTCACTCTCATTCAATCAGAGGCTGAGGGACGCCGCCAGGTAAGATGGGAGGCGAGGAGGTGGCTGGCCAGGTGTGTTATAAGTCCCCACCACCTGCCCTCCTCCCCCTCTCCCTCTCCTTCTCCCTCTTCCTCTCCCTCTCCCTCTCCCTTTCCCTCTCCCTCTCCCTCTCCCTCTTCCTCTCCCTCTCCTTCTCCCTCTCCCCTCCCCTCCACACTCTCTATTCCTATCCCCCTATGCCCCTGCCCCCCTCCTTGTCCCCACTCTCTCTTCCTTC
>JAXIVD010003382.1:40083-46864 GCA_036785275.1 Cancer borealis
GGAGTATATTGATGGGTCTTGATACAGAAGCAGTAATCATTCGATGGGATGACTCAAGTTGGTGGTAATGTTAACTTTGCGAAGGAAGAAGGTGTCAATATTTGTCTCAATGATTATATTAGAAAGTAAACAAATATCATGTACTCAGCATCATTAAACAAATATACGTAACAAATATATTCATTGAGTTGCAATTAATTTTCAAGATTAAGATAGGTGGAGGTCATGGATGTCTTACTGCAATGTGAACGCAATAATCAGCTTGGTATTTAAACTGAGGATGAACTATGATGAAGCAGAGTCCATGGCTGCAGGAATAATTGAGACTTAAATGGGGAGAGTAGCGATGCTCCATAGAGGTGAAGGTAAATCTAAAACAAAACTATGTAATGGTTGCGAGGATTCATTAAAGAGAATTTACAGGAGTAACAAAAACGCTTTTTAGGATCACCAAACTTCACTGTCTTTCTGGTTTCCTCCTTCGATAGCGACTCTGAAGCATGACTGTTCTTTATGCCAACTTTTATGGATACTTTTAGGTGGTGTAGGTGTATATAAACGGTTGTAATACTGCATGAATAGACGAAATGTTGTGTTTATAAAGGAGGGTGAAGTTGTACTCATGTGGTGGTGAGACATGAAGGGAAGCAGTCACAGGACACGTGGAGGGGCACTTATAAGGCTGTAATGCCTCTCAACCACAGTGTATAGAGTGTTGTTAAGATTGTGATGCAGGTGTCTTACTATCTACACAATCATCTAAATATATATCTATTTATCCATATATCTATCTATCTATCTATACTTATAGCTATGTAATAATCTAAATTTAGCTATCTACATATCTAACAAACAGACACCGACACTGAGACACACAGACACACACACACACACACACACACACACACACACACACACACACACACACACACACACACACACACACACACACACTGCCGGGAGCTGAGGTGCCTGACAGGTGAGACTCGGGCAGGTGAGGGCACTGATAGCGAGAACAAAGGAGCGTCTCACCTGACTAACACCTTTTTGTTGACATAATCTCTTATCTTTATCGCTTACGTTGCCTGCCTCTTATGGGAAATGAGAACTGAAGGTGTGGGGACGAAGGGGGTTGGGGTAGCAGGTGGAGGGGAATGCAGGTGAGGTGAGATTGGGGTCAAATAAGGTCATTATGGAGAATGTTATGGGGAAATATATTTAAAATTTATTGATATTTTCGTCGGTGATCAGTATATGTGATGTATCATTATCCTGTTATTGTTATTATTATTATTGTTATTATTTTTTTGCCTGTTTATCAACCCCCACTTCTCTCTCTCTTCTCTCTCTCTCTCTCTCTCTCTCTCTCTCTCTCTCTCTCTCTCTCTCTCTCTCTCTCTCTCTCTCTCTCTCTCTCTCTCTCTCTCTCTCTCTCTCTCTTTTGCATGCCACGCTCTACTTTCCAAGACTAGCGTCATTGCCTTCATTACTTATCTAATCACACATTTATAACATGCTATACTTATTTTATAGTTAACAGTCTAAAACACTCGAGCATAAAATTTTTTCGGCGTGAGTCAATGTTAAGTTCGTATTCCACAACACACTGGTGCACTGATGCAGACTTTAAGGTTGACATTCAACGTCTTCACTCAACTGATTCATCGTAACTGTTCATCATTCATGGCGCCGCAGCTAAGAAAAGAAACCTTATATTCTATCATGATATCATACAAAGTCAAAAAAAACATACAATATAATATAATACAATCTTATACGTCAAGCCCGGTGGGAGACAGCAGCCAGTTTATCTCAGCATTACTAAGCCTGGCTCTCGTTTATATAATAATCTGCTACCAGGATGTTGTAAGGTGGCGTACAGGAGTAGTCTGGTCACGTCTTTACACCTCACCCAGGATGCAACAACAGATGACGGTCATGGTGTTCTATTTTTAAGGAAACGGATTAAGTAAACCTTGACCAACACTTCTACGAATCATCTTGAACTTATTTTTCAGAGAAGATTGTGAAGGTGTGTGTGTGTGTGTGTGTGTGTGTGTGTGTGTGTGTGTGTGTGTGTGTGTGTGTGTGTGTGTGTGTGTGTGTGTGTGTGTGTGTTTTGCTGATTGTAATTATGATGTAATATTCCTGACATGTGCCAAATGCAACAGGTTAATTAAAAGAGTACAAGCAACTCTTGAACCACTTGAGAATTACACCGTCTGTCTAAGCTTTCCATCACTCCACCTTGCCCCGCCTCACCCCGCCTCACCCTCCCAACATTCATCACCCATCAGGACAGTGCTAAGCTTCCCCCACACCCGTAATCTACCTCGCAATGCTTCACTCGCTCGCCTCCTTCATTACTGAGAAAGCCGCCTTCTGCACCAAATCCTGGGCTTAAAGAGAAAGAGAGAGAGAGAGAGAGAGAGAGAGAGAGAGAGAGAGAGAGAGAGAGAGAGAGAGAGAGAGAGAGAGAGAGAGAGAGAGAGAGAGAGAGAGAGAGAGAGAGAGAGAGAGAGAGATACACAAACAAACAAATATACAGACATACAGCCAGACACATATATATACATACATACAAACAGACAAACAGACACATCCAAACCCCCAAAACAGAACCAGACAGACTGAGTACAAAATAAACAGACAGACAAAGCCACAGGCACAGAAACAATTGGCAAAGGCGTCACACAGTTAATCGTAAACACATTAATGTAGGTGACAGGGGACGACGTGAGAAGGAGGACGAAAAAACACAAGAAAGAAAAGTTTGAGTAACATGCAGCGTCGGTGACAAGGTGGCGGTAGCGAGGAAAAAGATTAGCGGTATAATCAGCTTCCCTAATCCCAGAGGCGCCAGGAGGGTTGCATGTAATAAAAGGAGTCATGTGCCTTGTATTCTGCACGGATTTCTCGCCCAAATATCGTCCCTCTACTAGTGTGTGTGGCATGAAAACATAGATCCGGGTGCGTGTGTATGGTTGTTATGTGCCAATACTACTTATACAACACTATTATATTGTTAACTTTACTGGGGATGATAATAACAAGAATGTATATATGTATGTATGCATTATTATTATTGTTATTATTATTATTATTATCACACACACACACACACACAGTCCAAAAATAGTGGTAATTATATGATCCACGTGCAGTAATGAGCCTTATTTTCCTGGTGATGCTGATGTTTTCACGGCCTCATTAATGAATAGCAAAACGAGGGGGACGCGGCGAGGGAGTTAGGCATCGTTACCTCGTGAGTGTTAGGGTCATGGCAGGTAAACGACCCTACCTGAGCTACGGCCGGAAGTGTGAAGGCAGGATGAGTAGGAGGGGCGGGAGGAGAGGGAAGGAGAGTGATGTGTACAGAATGGAGGTGACTGAGGAGGGATAGAGGGGTGGTGAGGGGGTGGAGGTGTGTGGGGTGCATTTGGGAACAATACCTAATTACCTTGTTCAAGCTACTCAGTGCCCAATTAGGTTTTCACGGTCATTTAAGCTGATTGGGTCGTTATGGGAGAGTAGAGAGTCCTGGCTCCCAACTCAGCCTTCCCTCATCCCCATCCCTCATCTCTAAATCCTTCCTCACTTCCCCTTTCCCTCTTCCTCTTTTCTCTCTCTCCTTCCCTTCCCTCCTTCTTTCCTCTCTGCCCTGGCCTACGCAGGAAACGGGGTCAGGTCAGGTCAGGCAGAACTAGTGAGGAAATGTTTCTTTGTGTTTTTCGTTTTATTGTCAGAAAAGTGATGAAAGACAGACGAGAGAAAACCACGGATGTTATGAAGAGAGAGAGGAAGAGAGAGAGAGAGAGAGAGAGAGAGAGAGAGAGAGAGAGAGAGAGAGAGAGAGAGAGAGAGAGAGAGAGAGAGAGAGAGAGAGAGAGAGAGAGAGAGAGAGAGAGAGAAGGATTACATAAGGAATACATGAAAAAAAGCATACACACACACACACACACACACATGGCAGGACAATAATCAATATCAAAGAATACACACATTAGAAAACAAATAATATTTATTTCTAAACCCATTAAATGAGAACAACATAACAAACTAATAACTAAACCAACCTAAAGATACATGTAAGATAAATGTATAGAACAAGCAAATATTAGGAGTTCCCTCTCACTCCCCAGCTCAAAAAAAAAAAAAAAATCCCCCTTTTAGGTCGCCAACCACAAGTCATTAAGGCACGTGCCTGGGCTGCTACCTGGCACAATTACCCTAATTAATACCACTATTACCAGCCAGGTACGCGCGTCCCTTAATGAGAGAGGAAGTGATAACGGAGGAGGCATATGTGAGCCTAACGTCCGTGTCACTATCATAGGGAGAGGGAGGGAGATAAGGATAGTGTAATGGCGGGTCATAGGAGGGGAGGAGGACAAGGGGAGCGTCAGGGAGAAGGATTAATGGGGAGGAAAAACGACAACCTAAGCGGAAAGTAGCCGTGGGAGAACATGGACAACCAACACAAGATAGGACGATGATCAGGGAAACATTACAAAGAGATCACAGATAGGAGTGAAGAGATACATGTTGGTGTAATTACTGATACTTTAAAAGGTATGAATCATATGAACAGATCCGGAACTAATACATAACACATAACGCCAATGTAATAGCAGTTCAAAAAAGAAACATACGAAATACATTGGATTTACAAAACTTACACAAGATAGAGTAGGAGGAATAAATGCAACAAAGTTAAAATGAACATAAAAAACGAGTAAATATCAGAAAATATTATTATGAAAAACAAATTCAAAGGATTAGAATACGTTTATCCGTTATCTCCCTCTTTTATTGCTGTCTGCCTGTCTGTCTGTCTGTCTGTCTGTCTGTCTGTCTGTCTGTCTGTCTGTATGTATGTATGTTAGGCTATCTTTCTGTATCTCTCAAATGATCAAATATATAGATTAAGGTAGCAACTTAAGGATTACAGTGCATACAGTACATATAAGAAGTAAGGGAAGAATGAAGGAAGAAAGGATGAAAGGAAGGAAGGGAGGGAAGAAGGAAGGGAGGGAAGAAGGAAGGAAGGGAGGGAGGGAACAAGGAAGGAAGGAAGGATGCAGTAAGTGCGGGAGGGAGGAAGGAAGGGAAGGATCATAAGATAAAAAAGAAGAGGTAAGGCAGGGAGGGAGGGAGGGAAGGAGGGAGGGAGGGAGGGAGAGAGGGAGGGAGGGAGGGAGGGAGGGAGGGAGGGAGGGAGGGAGGGAGGGAGGGAGGGAGAAAGGGAGAGAGGGAGGGAGGGAAGGAGAGGAAGGACAAGGAGTGACCCACGCTAGCGGCTCCCACACCTGGAACAAGTGAGGCAGGTAACCAGAAAGGTGACATGTTTCTCCCAGCCTCCCTCACCAGAGCCTTCCTCATTCCCATCCTCCCTCACCCTAACCTTCCTCCCATCCTCCCTCACCCTAGCTTTCCTCCCAGCCTTCCTCCTAGCCTCCCTCTCCCTAGCCTCCTCACCCCAGTCTCTCTCATCCTAGTCTCCCTCACCCTAGCCTCCCTCATTCTCAACCTCCCTCACCCCAACCTAGTGGATAGAAATAAAGGGGGTGTGAAGGAGGGGGCAGGTGATAGAAGGAGTGACTGTTTATTTAAGGGGGAAAGGGTGAAGGGGTGGTGAGTGCAAAGTGCGTGGTGAGAGAAGGTAATCCAATCCTTTTTAGGTAATGAAAGGTGTTAAGGAATAAATATAGGTGAGATTTTGTTGTTTAAGTTTTTTCTCAATTAACTGTCTTTCTATCTGCTTGTGTGTGTGTGTGTGTGTGTGTGTGTGTGTGTGTGTGTGTGTGTGTGTGTGTGTGTGTGTGTGTTTGTTTGCATCTGATTGTTTGTCTGTTTCTGTTTATTCCTCTTTCCACTTGACTGTTTGTGTATGTTCTCTCTCTCTCTCTCTCTCTCTCTCTCTCTCTCTCTCTCTCTCTCCTCTCTCTCTCTCTCTCTCTCTCTCTCTCTCTCTCTCTCTCTCTCTCTCACACCATGGAGGGCAAGAAAACCTTATATTACAGGCAAGGGAAACACTCCTCTCTTATCTTCTCCCTTATCGACCGTAAGACAGACAAAAAGCGCAGGTAATGGGAACAGGTGAGCAATACCTTTACCCCTTAACGACCACGGGGCCCGAAAAACAGGTGAGGGGAACAGGTGAAGCCTTTCCTCTTAGCCCTCACTGATCAGGGGAACTCCAACAGGTGGAGACTCAGGTGCTCTATGCCACTACAGAGAGTTCCCAGGACAGGTGAGGGGAGGGAGGGGTAGTAGGTGAAGAAAGATGTGGTGAGGGGGAGGGGGTATGGGGGAGAGGGAGGGGATGAGGGAGGCAGGGACCACCAAGCCTGACCCACGCGAGTAAGTTCCCACAATCAGCTTCAAAGGCTACCGGCAAGAAGGATTCAGTTGACAATGAGGGACATGGAGGGAAGGGGGAAGGTTGTCGTCTGCTTGTTGAACGAGTTATGCTTGTGACTGCATGCTTACCTCCCTTCTGCTTGCGTGGTCTCTCTCTCTCTCTCTCTCTCTCTCTCTCTCTCTCTCTCTCTCTCTCTCTCTCTCTCTCTCTCTCTCTCTCTCTCTCTCTCTTTGTATCTATTTCCTCTACGTCTCTCTCCTACGCCTTGAACTTACCAACCAGCACTTACTCCCTCTAAGACTCAGCCCCAACCCGTCCCCCCCCAAGAGCCCGCCAAGCCACCCATCCCTCAACCCTTCACGCAGGTAACTAGTTCTTGCTCAATGCACACTGACCATTACCATATCCTACCACCAT
>JAXIVD010003383.1:5000-46633 GCA_036785275.1 Cancer borealis
TGTGTGTGTGTGTGTGTGTGTGATGTTTGAGTGAAGGAAGGAAGGAAGGAAGGAAATAAAAATGTATTTATAAAGTGCACATAACCACACACACACACACACCTACCTTTGTAAAATGAATACATACATACAATATCAACTTACATATACATTAAAATTTAACTGTAATTATGTAATATTATATACAGATATAATTTTGGCAACATAGGAAATAATATGATAGGTAATTATACATTGAAAACTGTATAATAATGTGTATGTCTGTCTGTCTGTTTGTATGTATGTCTGTCTGTGTATCTATATATGTGTATGTATGTATGTATATCTACCTGTGTGTGTGTGTGTGTGTGTCTTGAACAAACTCTGGTCTTATATGTATGAGTTATAACTTTATATAATGATTTATAAAGTGTTGTGTTTCATTCTCTCTCTGATCCCCAACAAGGAAGGAAGGAAGGAAGGCAGGAAGGCAGGCAGGCAGGCAGGCAGGCAGGCAGGCAGGCAGGCAGGCAGGCAGGCAGGCAGGCAGGCAGGCAGGCAGGCAGGCAGGCAGGCAGGCAGGCAGGAAGGAAGGAAGGAAGGAAGGCAAGCAGGAAGAAAGGCAGGCAGGCAGGAAGGAAGGAAGGAAGGCAGGCAGGCAGGAAGGAAGAAAGGCAGGCAGGCAGGAAGGAAGGAAGAAAGGCAGGCAGGAAGGAAGGAAAAAAGGCAGGGAGGCAGGAAGGTGAAGGTAGAAAAGTGTGGCAGGTGGAAGGAGCAGTTATAGTAGCAGCGTTGTAAGTAGTAGTAGTAGCAAACAAAGAAATAGTAGTAGTAGTGGGGTTAGTAATAGTAGTAGTAATTGTCAGAAAGGGATTGTGTGTGGAATAAATTGAAAAAGTAATATAACTGTTGATGGTTTGCTGAGACGTGTAGTTGGTGTTGGTAGGGTCGTGCGTTGACCTGAAGAGTCGGATAGGGAAGAGCAGCAGGAGGAGGAGAATGGGGAGGTCAATGAGGTCAGGTGTGTAGATGGTCCAAAGTGCCTTGCTATTGGTGGTGAGTGGACTTATTTTTATGTATTTATCAAGTACAGTAGTAGTAGTAGTAGTATGTTACATCAAAATAATCTCATTTTTAGTTTAATTTCCTTAATAAGAAACAAAACATTATACAAAAAATAAGTTTAGAAAAATCAGAAAACAATTATAATGATTATATGAATCATAGAAATCATTAATAAATTTACAAAGAAAGAAATCAAGAAAAAATGGAATCAGGATTGGGGATGGGAGTGAGTTTTTGTCATTTTACTGTTTTCACTCAAGGGTGGAGGAATTACAATGAGTGTTGGATCCCCAGGCTGAGGATCCAATACTTAACACAGCTATCAATGACACAGATTACCTAATATAAACCTAACATTTACACAGGAAACACAAGCGGCTTCATCCCATCGGTTAGTCTGCAAATCGATCTGTGACGCAACATTCTCCATAGCTTTCAACACAACTTTCAGGAGACGTAACAAGCTAGAAAAATTATCTTGCCTTAAACATTGAATAGAATTAATAGATTTGAATATTAAATAAACAGTTTGTAAGGTAAGGGAGCAATTATATATTATTTTTGGCACCGCATTCAACTGTCTCTTATAAGTTTCTCTCTGTCTAGACCTCATTCTCTTCTCTGTAAATTGAGTGTGTTTTAAGGACAGACTTTCCCTGATGTTGTGGAGTGTGGCGAGTGTGTTAGTGGTGATCCGTCGTAGTATTGAGACCATTTCTAACTCTGATTTAGGCCTGTAGAGGACGTGGTAATCTAGTAAACGGATTTGGGTGATCAGTGTTGGTGTTTCTGCGAGTGTGAGGATGGAATGACTGGGTGGAAGGGAAGGGAAGGTTAGTTTTAGATTAGGTTTTGTTATGATCTGATTTTCTTTATTTATGGTTTTATTATGTGTCTCTTCCACTTCCTCTGTTCCTTCTTCTTTCATTTCTATCTGTTTATTGATATTCTCTCTTCCACTTTCCACTTTTTCATTCATTTCTTCCACATAATCACTATTCTCCACTTCTTTCCTTCCCTCTTCCACCCCTTCCATCATCTCTACCTCCACATTTTGCTCCTCCCACTCCACATAATCCACCTCACTTCTCTCCACTCTTTTCCACTCTCTCCACTCGCTCAAGAGGGAGGTGGAGGCGAGGAGAGATTGGTGGAGGAGGGAGGTAGGGTGGAATTGAGCTTTATATCCACTGATCCACTTTTTAAGAACACGAATAGAATTTTTAGCTTCCACTGAGAGGCTATTTCTAGCTACTCTCCTCTCGTCTTCCACCCTATCCACCTCTCCACACGTCAGTACGAGGAGCGAGAGGTGGAGGATGTGATAGGATAAGGATGGAGAGATATCCTTTGGTCCTATTTCCCCGTGGCTAATCCTATCTCTCACTCTAGGACCTTGGGTAAAGTTTAATAGGTCAAAAAGTCCTTCTAATAATTCCTTGCCTAGTATTGAGATCAGATTGTTGATTTTTTTCTCTAGTGGTGGTTGTGGTGGTGGTTGTGGTGGTGATTGTGGTGGTGGTGGTGTATGGTACCTAGATAGTGGTTCTTCTCTTTGTTTTATATCTGGTTTATTCATTTTTTCTCTTCCTCTTCTTCTTCCTCCTCCTTTATTTGTCTTCTTCATTTCTTCTTCTTCTTCTTCTTCTTGTTGTCTTCTTTTAATATCTGTGGAGTTGTTTTGTGACATTATTTATATTTATTTTTATATTTCCTCTTTTCCTCTTTATTCTAAGTTTATATGATTCTCCTTATTCTTAATTCATATTCTCTTCCTCCTCCTCCTCCTCCTCCTCCTCCTCCTCTTCCTTTTCTCCACAAACCAAACCAAAATAAACTTACCTATCTCTATTCCTCCTCCTTCTTCTCCTTCTCCTCCTCCTCCTCCTCCTCCTCCAGCAGCTCCTCCTTGAACATTGGCATCAAGTACATGGTCAAGGGTGGTGTACAGTGCCGTGTGCTGGGCAGTAAGTACCCTCGCTGGCACTGCATTGACCCAGGCGAAGAGGCACCGTAGGGAACACTCAAGCTGGGGAAGGAGCAGTGCCACACCCACCCAGTGCCTGTATAGGGGTGAGGTGAGGTGAGGTGAGGTGAGGTGAGGTGAGGTGAGGTAAGGTGAGGTTAGTTAATAAGTGAAAGAAATTATGATTATAGGAAGGAATAATTAGAACGATTTTGCTAAACACACACACACACACACATACACACCTTCCTTTGTACAGGTGGAAGAGAGCTCTCCTCCACACTGGCTTCATCACCACCGGCACAACACCACACGCCTCCACCACCTCCTCCACCACCACACGCGCTGGCCACACACCCTCCACCTCCTCCTCCACACCCACACCCTGGATGGAGAGAAAAAGTGGATTAATGTTTAGTGTACCTCCTCCTTTCCTTATTTTTTTTATTTTATTTTATATTTTACTCTTCATTTAATATCTGTTCTGTTCCTATCCTTTCCTTCTATCTAATTTCCTTTCCTATCCTATTCTATCCTTTCCTTTCTAATCCTATACTATCCTTCAATCTCTTCTCCTTTTCTATCATATCCTACTCTATCCTATCCTATCCTTAATCTCCTTCCCTCTCCTCTCACCTCCTTCAAGTCCAGAGTCATCCTTGGTCTTCTTGGTACATCCTCCACCCTTCCCCCTGCTGCCACCACCCTGCCACACTCCGCCAGCAGCAGCAGCAGGGTACAAGTAGGGCCTGGCAGGGTCTCGGAAGGGCTCAGGAAACCGTGCCAAGCTAGGTTCCGTAAGTTTAAACCCAAAACTGAACCGACCAGAACCTTGGTAACTGTAACCTGATATTAAAAAAGGGAATAAGAACGATGGTTTTTATATATATATTGTTTTTTTTGTTTGTAAATGTTGTGGTTTATTTATTTATTTATTTATTTTTGAATGAGTTATTTTTATTTATTTTTTGTTTATAGTTTTGTATATCTGGTTTATTTTTTTTTGTTTTTTTGTTTTTTCAAGATGGAAATACAGCTTTTCAAACCTTCCTTCCTTTTCTAACAGGTCACAAAGTCTATCATGTGACCTGGTTTACGATAGGAGGTCAAAGAGATGACCTAACCTCACTAACTTACCCAAGGTGTGCCCATGACCTTCTGCAGCTCAGGAGTATCAAGAAGGTCACGCAGGAGGAAGGGAACTTGACCTCCATGCATCAGTACCAGCTGGAGAAGGTCAGGGAAGGTCAGGCAAGGTTATAAAAAATAAATAAATACAAAATATACGTATCTCTCTCTCTCTCTCTCACCTCCCCAAGAGCCCTTTCCGCCAGTGCCGTAAGACAGAGGAGTGCCGCCAAGTTGTCGCTTCCACCCCTCCCATCCACCTCTTCCACCTCCACCTCCTCCTCTTCCTCCTCCAGCAGCAGCTCCACACACTGCCTCACACCCTCATCCTGTATTAAGGTGAGTTAGAAGGGTGAGGAACAATTACTATTATCATTATTATCATCATTATTATTATTATTATTATTGAATGGATAAAATATGAACCAAAACAATTAACTGGAAACAGAAAAAATAAGATAAGAAATTACTTACTCAAACCACAAAATATTAAGGAAAAAAATTAACTCCATTCTCTCTCTCTCTCTCTCTCACCTGTCCCATCCAAGCCAGGTAGGGCAGAAGGGTTGGCAGGAGGCACTCGTCCCCTTGTATACAGGCTTGGCACTCTGCTAGGAGGGGTGCCAGTGCCTTCACCGCCCCCCCATACCAGGCCTCCCCCCACACCTCCCCGGGCACACCTGTGGAAGGGGGGGAGGGGTGGAAATTAATTAGGTAAGTACTAGAAGAGAGAATGTGTTTATATTTTTTGTAAGTTATTTATATCAAGGTGTGTGTGTGTGTGTGTGTGTGTGTGTGTGTGTCTTACCTGCTAATACTTCCTCAATCTTCTCCCAATTAATCTTGCCTTCTGAAGTAACCCAAATGGAGGAGGAGGAGGAGGAGGAGGGAGGAGGTGGAGAGGCAGCTGTATGGAGTAGTTTCCTCACAGGTGGAGATAAAAAGCTCCTCCTATGTGTGATTTCCTCCAAACTTCTTCTCTCCTTCTCTCCATCTGATTCTGTCTCCATGACCTGTACTTTTATTATCATTATTATTATTATTATTATTATCATTATTATTATTATTATTAACATTATTCTTGTTATTTTTTTTATTATATATTCAAAGGATTTTCATAATTTTCTTTTTTTTCTTTCTCTTTTTTCACCTTCAGTCATTTATATTATACATTTCATTTATACATTCATCATTTATTGTCATTCTATTACTACTAATGTATAGATTTTTATCATTAAATTCGTGTCTTATTAATTCGTTTCATAAAAATTTTTCTTTCATTCTTACTATAGTATTAACATTATTATAGATTAACTAATTTTCAACCCACCCTCCCCCCACACACACACACACACACACACACATATACACATCCCACATAACACATTTACACACCCAAAAAAAAAAAAAACTTTGACACAGGGATAAAAAAATAAAAAACAACTAAAATATACCATTACAAATCACATTATTTATTCAGTAACATTAGTAGGAATTAATCACAATAATAAACACATTAATAATACGAATAATACCCCAAAAATAGCACAAAATTCAGTAATAGTAGTTAGTAATGATAACTCACAATAATAATAATAAAAAAAACATTATAATTTGATAGCAATAGATTACATACATATATATAGTCTTGCTAGGGTGGAGAGAGAGAGAGAGAGAGAGAGAGAGAGAGAGAGAGAGAGAGAGAGAGAGAGAGAGAGAGAGAGAGAGAGAGAGAGAGAGAGAGAGAGAGAGAGAAGAGAGAGAGAGAGAGACTTGCTTTCTCTTCCTCTCACTAAACAGCAACCGTGATTTAGATAGGAACCCTCAACCTTAAGGTTACGAGGCGAGAACTGAACCACTGAGCCACTGTCACCTCCCCCAAAAATTCCACTCAAATCACAGTCAATTAATCAATAAACGTAAAAAAACACATTAAATTCATAGGTAAAACGCACTCCTTCGGAAACGGATTATCGCGTTTCCTGTTATTTATTTTTTTCTGAATATATTTGTGCGTTAAAGTTATGGTTAAGAAAATGATGATGTTTATGTGGTAATCTTATGTGTTAATTAATAAGGCACTTGAATCATCGGTGATCGATTGCATTCTTTTCTTCTTCTTTTTTATATATGTATAGTAATTGATACATACTTATTGAATTATTTATTTCATGTTCTCTATATTATTTTTATTTTCTATATTTTCTATTTTTCCTTATTTTTTTTTATTTCCCTGATTTTCTATTTTCCTTATTTCTTATTCTTTTCCTTATTATTTTGATTTTATATCCTCCTTATTCTCTATTCTTCTTATTCTCCTCCTCCTCCTCCTCTTCATCAATTCACTCTATCTATCCAACATTAATCAATCCATTTATATCCTCTTACCATTACATTCTCTTTCAACACATGCAAGTATTATCCATCAATCAGTCTCATCATTATCATCATTATTATTTAACAACAACAATAACTCAGATATCCACAATAACATACACCTGACACTTCCCGGGCTCATTATACACCTGCATACTAGCATAGGTAATTGCCTTCACCTCAGTACCTTGTGGGTGTTTACCGAGCTGAAACTCCTCCCCATATAGCCTAGCACACACCCTCATCACCTCTGCATCACCCCCTACATTCCCTCCTTCACCCCCTACACTTCCCTCTTCCTCTACACTTCCTCCTTTATCCCCTACATCTTCCTTTTTACCCTCTACACCTTCTTCCTTACCTCCTACATCTCCCTTTTCAGCCCCTACATCTCCCTTTTCAGGCACTACATCTCCCTGTTCTCCCCCTCCACTACCCTTCACACCCTTCCCAATATTCCACTCCGTAATAACCACTTTCCTTGTTATGAAATACGGATCACAGCTGAACACAAAGAGACATTCATCTAAAAAGTGGAAGAGTAGTCCTTGTAAGTCCTCCGCCTCTGCCTCCACCTCCCTCACCTCCACCATCTCCACCGTGTCAATCTCCGTCATATACCCGAACATCCCGGTGGCGGCCTGTTCGAAGGTCTCTTGAAGGTTGAGTCCCCAGGCGTGAATTTGTACATCCGCCGGGTGATCTAAGTACTCGTATTTCACCTCCGGGATGGTCGCTACTTCCTCGGGTGTTGGCCGGATGATGCCGTCATCCGCCGCCGCCGCCGCTGTCTCCTCATCAGCCATCTTAGTTTGGATGAACCGATGGATTTGATGTTGTTGTTGTTGTTTTTCTGTTATTTGTGCTCCAGTTGTTGTTTTTATCAGTTTTTTTTCTTCTTCCTTGGTGTGGCTGGTGAGGAGGAGGAGGAGGAGGAGGAGGAGGAGGCTTTAGTTTCCTCTCTATCTATTTCTTTTTCTTTTCTGAGTGTTTGTTTGAAAGAAGGAGGTGGTGGTGATGGTGGTGGTGATGATGGTGGTGGTGGTGGTGGTGGTGGTGGTGGTGCCTATGTGGGTAGATGGAAGACAAGTGGGACGGAGGAAGGAAGGAAGGAAGGAAGGAAGGAAGGAAAGAAAAGATATATAAAAAGAGAAGAAAGTGAAGGAAAGAAATGAAAGAAGGAAAAGAAAAGAAATATAAGAAAATGGAAAGAAAGAAGGAAGGAAGGAAGGAAGGAAGGAAGGAAGGAAGGAAGGGAGGAAGGAAGGAAGGAAGGAAGGAAGGAAGGAAAAAGGAAACTGTTAATATCACACAGTACTTCTCTAAATGTAATGATATAACATTATCTCCATTTATATAACAATAACAATAATGATGATGATGATATTAGTAGTAGTAGTAATAGTAATAGTAGTAGTAGTAGTAGTAGTAGTAGTAGTAGTAGTAGTAGTAGTAGTAATAATAAATGGTACAAGAAAAAAAAATCTAAACACTACATATCCTAACCAACCTAACCCAACCCACACACACACACACACACACACACATACACCCACACACACACACCTCCCCCTATCCACCCACACCTACACACTCTTATGGATATTACGCATATGTGACCTTAAACCAGCTTTGGTCTTGAATGCTTTCCCGCACTCAACGCACTCAAACTGAACCTTCGTGTGCGTTTGACAATGAGTGAGCCAATTTCTCTTAATGATGAATTTCCTTCCACAGATCTCACAGGAAAACATGGGAGGGAGATGCCTAAGGATATGCTGTCTCAGAGATCCTTTGTTCCAGTATAATTTGCCGCAGTCACCACACGTATACTCCTTCATCTTGCTGTGATTGAGTTCGTGTTGCACTAATACGTCCTTCCGTTTGAACCTTGTGCCGCAGTCTTGGCATTCGTACGGTCTTTTGTTTCCGTGTGTTGCTTGGTGGTTTCGTAAGGTTTCGTGTCGTTTGAATCGACATCCGCATTCGTCACACTCGTACTTCCTAATGCCAGTGGACGTGCGGTAATTCTTCCGTTCGTCTATGAAGTGAGCGGACGGAGGAGGGGGTAGTGGTTCTTGCTTCAATCCGTTCCCGTGTAATGCATCCACGTGTTTACTGAGAGTTCCGCTTTGGGTGAAGGACTGGCCGCACTCTTGACACACGTATCCCCTCACCCCGGCATGGATCAGACTATGCCGTTTCAAAGCATGCCGCGTCGGGAACAACTTTCCGCAATCATCACACATAATACTTGTAGCAGACTTGTGTTCCTCTTCATGTGCCGCTAAGGAGTCAGCCAGCGCAAAGTTCCGTCCGCAGTATTGGCATTTCAGTGGGCGTAGGGTAACAGTCTTGGGTGTGCGGTGGGTGTTAGGTTTGCGGGTGTGTTGAGATGTGCTGAAACAAGACTGTTTCCGCACGTGTTGGTCACGGAGTCGCTTCTCTGAGAATATCTGACCACAGTTGTCACACTGGGATGGGCCTGATGTGTGTACGTGCATGTGTCTCTTGAGGTTGGTGTTGTGCGTGTATACCTTGCCACACACATCGCATGCGTGCACTGCTAGTGGGTCCTTGGGCTTAGGTTTGGTTTTGGGAGCCATTACAGCACAGGACAGCACACGCACACAAACTTGTATTCATTAAAGCGTACACTCAGTGGGCGTGTAAGTGTAAAATGTTGGCCTTGTGGGTGCAGGGGGCAGGGGAGGAGGCCAGGCTTATTCTGGTGAAGATGTCCTCCTTCTCTTCGTCTTGGTGGTGTTGTGGTCTTGTGGCCCTGAAATATCACCACTATTAGCCCCACACACCTCACCACCACCACCACCCACACCTCCTCCTCCACCATTCTTCACACCTTCCTTCCCTCCTTTCAATTTGCCTCTTCAATACTCGGCTTTTCAACAACAATAAACTCTTCCTTCAACTTCGTCTCTCCTCCACATTAAACACACTCGGTCTATCCTTTAATGAAAATCTAAACTGGCAATTTCATATCTCTAGTCTTGCTAAATCAGCTTCCAAGAAGTTAGGTGTCCTATGGCGTCTGCATCCATTTTTCTCTCCCTCCCAGCTGCTTACTATGTACAGGGGTCTTATCCGCCCATGTATGGAGTATGTCTGGGGGGCTCAACTCACACAGCATTATTAAACAGGGTGGAATCTAAAGCTTTTCGTCTCATCAACTCTCCTCCTCTAACTGAAAGAGGAGTGTCAATACACCTCTAATGTTAACTGGACCTCCAACCCTTGCTTCTATTTCTCCTACTGTCATCTTTACAGGGTCTGGCAACAAGCGGGAGGATTATTTTATGGCACAGCTTACAGGTACCGAACATCACCTAATCTAACGTAACCTACTGCCTGTCTACCTGCCTGCTTGTTTATTTTCCTACAAGCTTGCCTGCCTACCTGCTACCCTGTCTGCTTGTCTATCTTCCTGCCTGCCTCCTTACGTAAATGTGACGCAAATCAATCTGCACGTAAACACACACGCCCCTACACACACACACACACACATATACACACACACCTACGTACATACACACAGCATAACTTCACTAACCTGGACAAAATAAATGAGGAAAAACCACGAAGAAAAATAAAGAACGCCAATGAGACCCGACCAAAATAATGCAACTTAGGCAAAACGTGACACCCCCCCCCCCCCACATACCTCACCAATGCAGCACAACACAGCAGCACAGCTACAAGGTTCACAGCAGCACACTCACACTCAGCTGGGGATGTGCTTAGACTTGGACTTGGGTGTAAATAATTTGAAGTATTATGGTTTTTAAACCCTGATTAATTCTACGAATTATGGTCTTTCAACTTTGGATTTTTTTCTTCAAATGTATACGATGAATATTATTATTTTCCTTTTTTTTTTTAGCCTCCTGTAGGTGGGTACACAGCACACTGCACTGTCTGACTGTAGGGCAGCGGCAGCCTCAACTCCGTACCAGACAGATTGATCTCGGAGTTGCGATGCGATGCGATGAGTTTCGGGGGATTGCCTTTGCTACAGTCCCCCCGGGCATCTTCATCCTCTTCTTCTTCTTCTTGTGACCCGTTTACTGTTTAGTTATAGTGGTCGGTGGTGCCTTTGCAGCGGCCTCCCCTCTATAGAATTTTGGACTTATTTTGACCTTTTTTTTATGTTCTATGGATTGTTTACGGTTTGTTTAATATTAATATATCTTAATTTAGGGTGCTGTAAGGTTTGTTTATGTTTAATTATGGTGTATTGGATATGTGAAAATATTGGTATTTTTGTCGTTTTTTTTCAGTTTTGATTTTTTTTTGGTTTGTTTATGGTTTTTATTGTGCTTGAATATGTTTTTACATATTATTCAATGGTTTATATTGGTTTAATGTTGTTAGTGTTGTTTATTTACATTTTTCTATATTTTGTAGTGTAAATAAATATCTTTTTATGAAATTAGTGTAACTTGAATATGACAAATAGTTATGTCGAAGCTGATTAGGTAATCTATTCTATGTTTTGAAATATATATCATTGTTTATCCTTGTGTCATAGACTCTGCCGGACCACTGACATCTGACGGGCCGGTGTAAGTACCAAAATATTTTAGTAATTCCTAGCCTTACCTCTTTATCCTCAGCCTTATAATTAACAGGCAAGGTAAAATAAAAAATCTAGTATGTTTTACAATCATTAATTACTTGCGTTATTAAGTAACTAGGTTTATTTTGATGTTTGTTTATATATTGTAATGTTAATGTATTTTTTGCAATTTTTAACAAAACTTTACCATACTTTCGCATAACGTTGGGTTCATTGAATTTGTTATTTTTTTGTGTTTATTTTGTATAATTAATAGTATTCTAAGGTTTATATTAATTGAGATATAGGGATAATGTTTTTTCTAATTTTTCGTTATTTTCGTAGTTTTTTTCAGCTTGTACGGTTTTATTATCATTAATTGTGTGTCTGAATAACTCTTTATGTCTAATTTTATCGTTTACATTGGGTTAACTAGACTATTAATGTATCGTTTCTATTTTTGCTATTTTGATTGGTATATTTTCTATTTATTTTTTTCATGCGGTTAATGTGACTTCAATATAAAAAATAGTTATGTAGAATACCGTTAGGTATCATAATCTATTCTTTAGAGTATATATAACTGCTTCACGATGTATAATAAAATTTCAGATTTTCGTTTTATATATACGTCATCGAATACAACTTTTTTCCATTTTTCTAAACCATTAACATTATTCATCATTTATTATTATTATGTTATTCATTAGATTTCCTTAAACAATCAGGTATAATAAAATATAAGGAACAGTCCTGGGTTCCCGTCTTGAAAGGCGGGACTGTTTTCTTGTTTACGACACTCTGCTCGTGGCGGCAAACATTCACCCCGAGACCCAAGACCCTGTCCTAAACAACAACCAAGTCCTGCAACCAACACTTCACCTCCTCCTCACAGCGGCCTTAACACACACACGCTCCTAAGTAAGTCCTGTCAACACTTCACTGGCAAAAGGTGAACACACACACACACACACACTAATGATTGGTATAACATTGTAACAAGTTTAGAGTTGAGGTCGTGTGTATTATAACAATCATTTACTGGGTTACTTTGGGTTAGTATGGGAGTTAGGATGGAGGCTGTGTAGCACAGTACAGGTGGATGGTCTGCTAGTGCACACGCATCTGTACAGTTTTTTGTAGGTATTTATTAACAAGTACACCAGTCTCACAGCGGCAGGTTTTACATTTCTCGTAGGATACAACTATCATTATGAATATTTTGAATCCCATATATAGGTAAAGATTCGTTTCATGACCCACTCTATGTTTTGAACAAAACAATTTTTTCTGATAGATTTTGATGTGTTTTGAATTAATTTGATGTTTGTTTGTTATGCCATGCAGCCATTTTTTTCTCCCTCAATAAATGGAAGGTAACAATTACCATAAAAAAGTCAGATTAATTCAAAATCAATAAGAAAAAGATTGCTTTGTTAACATAACCTTCCTCAAGCTGCAGTTAAATAAGCCTAACTAAAACTAACCTAACTTATCGTAAGCTAAGCTAACTTAACCTAACAAAACTTAACTAAACCTAACAAAACTTAACCTAACTAAACCTACCCTAACATACCTAAAGTTAAGCTAACCTAACCAAACCTAAGCTGTTACAAGCAGATTAGAGCTTCAAAAATTGAGCCAAACTTACCTTATGCATCGGCAGCGCCGTGAGTCATATGAAATAATGAGATGTGATTGGCTCAAGAAGTCATGTGACTAAACACAATTGATTTAATTGGCGCTCGTGACATGTAACTCTATGTGTTCCCGCAAGATGTCACTACCATCACCATAACAAATGAGTGATATCGTCACAAGAATTATTATGTATTCAATATTTTTACAAAATATTAAACATTCATATTTTTTCTGCAATTCATCGGCATAACTGTTTGAGTTGATCTGAACAAGTTCCTCAGGTTGAATTTGCATTGCATTATAAAGGTAACGAGATACTGAGTGGGCCATGAAAGAAATCTTTACCCCCATATATATGCGTCGCAAATTAATTGTAATTGTATTTAATTATTACGTTAGGTTAGGTATTCTAAGTGGACGGATAACTTGATAAAACCAAACCTAACTTGACAAAACCAAACCTAATCTGACAAAACCAAACCTAACCTAACAAAACCAAACCTAACCAACTGAACCAAACCAAAGCTATCCAGGAATGTGCCTTTTCTCTCACTCATTGTGAATTTGCACTTAATGCGGCGGCCACTAGTGTTCCCGCCAACTTTTGACCAATGAAAATTAAGATTTGACGGCTTGAAATTACTTGCTCTACCGCAGGAAGCACACTTAACAGTCCAAGGAAGCACACCGTGGCTTTTGAAATAGAGTAGTACCTCGGTATACGTCCTTAATCCGTTCCAGATCCCTGGACTTATATCAAAAAGGACGTTTACCAAAAAATAAATTCCCATAAGAAATAAAACAATTAATCTGTTCCCATGAAAAAAAAATCCTATTGTTATTGGCATACAATACATGTATTATACATCGATGGGGTTGTATGAATTTATTTGAAACACTCCTAAATACTAAAATACGTACTGTACATCAATTGAATACAGTACAGTACAAAAGAAATTAAATGAAAATTGAAGTTCACTTTACCTTGCTGAGCAGAGTCGAGTGCCTACTAGGATGGTGCTGAAAAGGGAGGAGGAGATGTTATTGTTATTGTTTGGAAGGAGAGTCCCCTTCCAATAAAACTTTGGGAATCTTTCTTTGGTAAGTGATTTCACCCTTCGCAACGTTAGCCCATTTTATAACGTGTTTGTTTTTCACAATTGTAGATACCGTTGTTCTGGGCATACGGTATGCAGCAGCCAAGTCCTGGATACGCATGCCACATTCATATTTTTCAACAATCTCTTTTTTCACCTCTATGGTGATCCTAACCATTTTCTTTGTTGCTTGGCTCTTCTCATTAGCTTTCTTACAACTCATGGTTAATAAATTTACTAAAAATTTACCTGAAAAAACAAAATCACTTGAAAATTCCCAGTTATAGCGCGGGTCGTTCACTCAATGGAACCAAGAGTAGCCTCCTGGCTAGTACAGTGGTAGCACGCTGGCCTTGCATTCACTTGGTCGGCAGATGGAGTCTCTGCCCGGGCTTGTGATGCTTAAGCTGTTTACTGGGGAGGAACTGGTGTGGTCGGGCACCACAGTGGGGGGTTGGGCTTGCCCGGCTGACGTTCTGGAGAGCATCTTCATTGATGGATACCGGAACTGAAACCCATGCACCTTAACCATAACCTTTTTTTTAACACTTGTGTGAGTCCTATTCCAAACACAGGTTGTGTACCAAGCAAAACTTTTCCACTCCAAACAGGTCTTATACCAAGTTGGACTTATTCCAAAACGGATGTATACCGAGCTACCACTGTACTCTAGAGAGCTTTCTTCCTCTCTGTGATACTTTTTAATCAAGTCAATAAAAGGTTACATACAGGTAATGAGGGTTGCATGCACTGCAAGGCTGTGACACGGCTACACCCAAGGATTTACTGAGCACATTTCTGGTGTGTTTGCAAAATATAACATTTAGAGCCTAATGTCATTTCCAGGTCCGTTGGAGCAGCACAAGTGTAACGGCACTGCCACCTCCAGGGTGCCGGTCCTGACTGGTGCCGTGTGAGGATCAAGAAAATCTCCACCATCTTGCTGAGCAGTGTTGGAGGACCCTCGCTCACTCAGCTTCCTGCAACAACACCTGACTTCACTCATCTGGTGTGCTGCCAGAAGTAGTGTTGCAGTGGGGACTGCACGCCAAGACAGCAATATGAGTAGTGAGGAGCAACACCAGCAGTCTGTCTCAGGTGTGAGGAAGTTCAGGTGTGATCAGAAGAATCACCCTGAGGCAGGCAACTCCATCCACAAAGGAGAGAGAAAGTTTGAGTGTAGAGAGTGTGGCAACACTTTCAAGAATAAGAAAGGACTCACTAAACACATCCTTACACACACTGGTGTTAGGAATTATAAATGTGAAGAATGTGGGAAGAGATTCACTTACAAGTCTACCCTCACTCAACACATCCTTACACACACTGGTGTTAAGAATTATAAATGTGAAGAATGTGGGAAGAGATTCACTCAGAAGTCTCACCTCACTCAACACATCCTTACACACACTGGTGTTAAGAATTATAAATGTGAAGAATGTGGGAAGGGATTCACTCGGAAGTCTCACCTCACTGAACACATCCTTACACACACTGGTGTTAAGAATTATAAATGTGAAGAATGTGGGAAGAGATTCACTTACAAGTCTCACCTCACTCAACACATCCTTACACACACTGGTGTTAAGAATTATAAATGTGAAGAATGTGGGAAGAGATTCACTTACAAGTCTCACCTCACTCAACACATCCGTACACACACTGGTGTTAAGAACTATAAATGTGAAGAATGTGGGAAGAGATTCACTGAGAAGTCTACCCTCACTCAACACATCCTTACACACACTGGTGTTAAGAATTATAAATGTGAAGAATGTGGGAAGGGATTCACCCACAAGTCTACCTTCACTAAACACATCCTTACACACACTGGTGTTAAGAATTATGAATGTGAAGAATGTGGGAAGAGATTCACTTACAAGTCTCACCTCACTCAACACATCCTTACACACACTGGTGTTAAGAGTTATAAATGTGAAGAATGTGGGAAGAGATTCACTCAGAAGTCTCACCTCACTCAACACATCCTTACACACACTGGTGTTAAGAACTATAAATGTGAAGAATGTGGGAAAGGATTCACTCAGAAGTCTACCCTCACTAAACACATCCTTAGACACACTGGTGTTAAGAATTATGAATGTGAAGAATGTGGGAAGAGATTCACTACAAGTTCTTGCCTTACCACCCACAATGTAACACACTCTGACCTGAGAAAGTTCAAGTGTGATGTTTGTGGGAAGCAGTTCAAGACAAGAGCTATCATTATCCAACACATGAAGACCCACTTCTGAGGTTGTGTTAAGAGAACAATGTGCTGCTGCTGCTACTGGCTCTGGGTGGCAATGGTTGTAGTGAGTGAGTGAGCTAATGTTAATAAAGTAAGTGCCAGACATCAAAGGTCATGTGGCGATATGTTAAGGTAAAAGGCAGATGGCAGAGCAGAGATAATGGCAAGGCAAAGTATAGGGAAGGAAAGAACGGTTAGTTACAGTGAAATGGTTACATCAAATAGAGGATGTGTGTTTGTGAAAGAACGGCAAAACCAGAGCCCAAGTGGGATTTAGAGCCATCTGTAAAGGAGTTCAAATTGCACGAGTACAAAAGTGTATCAGACTTGGAAGAACATAGATAGAGAGTATGTAACAGAGGTTGTTTCTATGGGAGTGGACAGTTTTTATAAAGAACATTAATGATTTGTGATAATGGTAGGAATAGTAGTACTGGGATCTTGGAGAGAGGATGAATTGTATATAACAGGGATTCACGAGAGAATCATCACATCTCCTTCCCCTAGTGAGATCATCTCTGATATTGAAGCCTTTATAGCAAAACCTTTCATTGATGTCTCACTTCCTTTCCCATCCTCTGCCTCATCACATTCAACTTACAACAACACCCTCTGTGTTTCAAAACCTTTCATTGATGTCTCACTTCCTTTCCCATCCTCTGCCTCATCATAGTCAACTTACAACAACACCCTCTGTGTTTCAAAACCTTTCATTGATGTCTCACTTCCTTTCCCATCCTCTGCTTCGTCACATATTTGTAACCCTATCCTTACATCTCTGTCCAGGGGGTGGGTGGCAAGTTCCATTCTCCTCCTTTGTTGTATATTTTCTTAAAACAACAATAAATGTATCAATCAATCAATCCCCTTTTAAATCAAGTGTACGTATTATTAAAGTAGTCTATGATATGGTATACATTTGGTTTCAATTAAAATAAACGTTTTTTGAAAGCTTTTTCACCTTTCCTTAAATCAGTAGGTAATGAAAGCTAACTAGCCAAGTTATCCTAAGAAATTCCTTCTAAATTATAAAGACTATAAACAGAATATGTGGAACTACTTCAAAAAGAGTATTTGAGAGCCGAAAGAGCCGGCTGTTTTGAGTGAACGAGAACCAAAGACTCGATTCGCTGAAAAGAGCCAGAACGCTCACCACTATCTCGGACCGAAAGTAGCGATGGACCACCACAGCTATGAGGAAGATCATCTAAATTCTACCAAGTAAACTAAGTAGGTGCTCACTGCTTACTTGAACTTCCATGTCCCTCACACTATATGACTTTCCTAAGGTAGTGGTAACGGTGATTAATTTGTAGAAGTTATGCAATATGGTTTTGCTGTGACTTTGTTTGTTTGTTTGTTTGTTTCATTGGATGTTCGTGATGATGTTTATATATATATATATATATATATATATATATATATATATATATATATATATATATATATATATATATATATATATATATATAGTAATTGATACATACTTATTAAATTACTTATTTCTTGTTCTCTATTATTTCTATTTATTATTTTCTATTCTCCTATTTTTTTAATTCTTTATTCCTTCTTTTCCTTATTATTTCTATTTTTATCCTCATTATTCTACTATTTCTTCCTTCCCCTTCAGCCGGCCTCCCTCCCTTCCTCCCCTACCATGCAGCCTCCCATCCCTTCCCTCCCTCCATCCCGTCTCCAGCCTCTCCATGCCGGGATATCCTGAATCCGCCTTAACTTTCTCATTTACGCAAACAAAAAAGCCGGACATGGAATAATACGTGATTAAATGGGAGGAAGGAAGGAAGGAGAGAGATAGGGGTGAAAGGAGGATGTAAAGGGTGTTTTAGGGGTGACTTAACTATAACGAAAAGGTAGACAATAGGTAACAATGGGATATCTAGCTCTATTGTGTGTGTGTGTGTGTGTGTGTGATGTGCGTACTAATGTAATATGGTGTTTGTTTATTAATATAATTTTTTATTGTTATTATGTGTGTAAGGAAAAAGAACAACAGAAAAAAAAAAAATTAATTAAGAGAGTTCCGCTTCTAAAAGTTTGGAGGTTAGTTGAATGTTTTTTGTATATATATATATATTTTTTTTTTGTTATGAAATTTATAAGTTAGAAGGTGAAGGTTTGTTTTGTTTTTTATGATATGAAAATTATAGGTTGTTGAATGTCTCCTCTGCTCTTCCTCCTCTTAATTCTTCCCTCTTCTACCTCCCTCATCTTTGCCTTCCTTCCCTCCTTCTCTTCCTCCTTCCTCTTCCTCCTTCTCCTCCTCCTTCTCCTCCTCCTCCTCTTCCTATAAGGGTGATTATGTAGTTTATATATCATGAGTGCCGAGAATGTACTTTTGGCGGGAAAGAGAGGTGGTAGGTATTTTTGGGCGGGAAAGAGAGATGGTAGGTATTTTTAGGCGGGAAATGAGAGTGCATGTACTTTTTTGGGCGGGAAATGAGAAAGTATAGAGTGTAGAATGTGTCCTTGAATAAATGGATGTAGTTGTGTAGAATACTAATGAACTCTAATTTGACCTCATTAAGGACTTGTTATAGTTAAATTGTAATGGTATGTATGTATTTATGTATGTAGGTGGATGTGTGTGTGTGTGTGTGTGTGTGTGTGTGTGTGTGTGTGTGTGTGTGTGTGGATTACGATGTGGATAGGAAAGTGGATAAGAAAGTTATATATAAAAGTGGATGTGAATGAAAGTTATGAACAAAACGGAAATTATAAGAAAAAAATAAGGATAATGAAAATGAATCAAATAAAATAGAAAGAAAATAGTGGATTACGATGTGGATAAGAAAGTGGATTGAAAAGTGGATAGGAAAGTTATATAGTGAATGACTTTTCCTCTTAATCCGATAAATGATTAAATATATCGGATAATTATAGAAATATATTAATTGTGAAATACGTGAAGAGAGAAAATAATAGAAGAATTGAAATATTTGCTATACTAGTGAAGAGATGAAGAACAATATGGTGTTACGTGATTATTAGAGTAATTATTTATAAATTTATTTATTTTTATTCATTTATTTATTTGTTTATTCATTTATTTAGTGATGCATAGAAACAAGGTGTAAGGTGTAATATATATTTTTTATTTATTATTTCTGATTCAAGTTATACATTTTACATTGTTATTGATGTTGCGTAGCAGTGAAACTATTATTATTCATCATTATTCATCATTATTCATCATTACTACTATAGCGAAGCATTTCTATTCTATTATTTATTTTTCATTTATTTATTTATTTTTACGTTATCGTCTCGTTTTTTTTTTTATATTATTATTCTAACATTATTTACGTAGAACTTAACATCAATAAATAAATAAATAAATAAATAAATAAATAAATAAGAATGAATACAATAAACTTGAATTAACACGAAAATAATTAAAACAAATAAAATGAAGGAAGATAAGACATTACATAAATAAATAAATAAATAAATATAATAGATAGATAAAGATATGCAAATTACGTGGTTTATTGTAATTAATTGTTATATAGTTTAATGGCATGTGTATGTATGTATGTATGTGTGTATGTATGTATGTGTGTATGTATGTGTGTGTATGTATGTATGTGTGTGCGTAAGTGCTGATTTTATTTTTTTATATTAATATTTTTTAGGTTTTCGTGACTTCAAAATTTTTCATTCTTTATTTTCATTGACTTTTTTCATTTTCTTCTTTAATTTTTCTTTCTTTTGATCTGTTTTCTTTACATTATCTTTCTTTTTCTTTATTTTCTTTCCATTATCTTTCTTTTTCTTTATTTTCTTGACGTTATCTTTCTCTCTTTCTGTCTTTTTTTCTTTCTTTCTCTGTATCTTATTTTCTTTCTTTTTCTCTATTTGCTTGACATTATCTTTCTTTTTCTTTATTTTCTTTATATTATCTTTCTTTTTCTTTATTTTCTTGACGTTATCTTTCTCTCTTTCTTTCTTATTTTCTTTTTGTTTCTCGTCTTTCTTCTTCTTCTTATTATTTTCCTTCAATTTCTTTTCCTTTTCTGTTTTCTTCTTCTTTTTCTTCGTTAAATCTTTATTCTTTGATTTTTCTTCTTCTCTTTCGTTTTTATTATTTGTTTTTTTCACTTTATTTTTCCTTCTCTGTTGCTTTCTTTTTATTTTCCTTCTTCTCTTTCTTTTCTTTGTTAGATTTTCCTTCTTTTTCTTCCTCTTTCTTTTTATTTTTTTGATTCTCTTCTTTTGTGGATTATTATTATTATTATTATTATTATTATTATTATTATTCTCTATTTCCTTTTCTTTCTCTTTTGTTTTTTTCATTTCTATCTTTTCTTCGTCTCTTTTTATTCTTTTATTTTTATTATTATCATTATTATTATTCTTGGTCATATTATTTTTCTTTTTCTTTTTCTTCTTATTCATTTTCGTCTGTTTCTTATTTTCGTTTATTTTTCTGTTTATATTTTTCTGTTTGTTTTGATTCCCTTTATTCTTATTCTTCTTTCTCTTTATTTTTTTAGTTATCGCTTGGTTATTCATTATCTTCATTCCTTTATCATTATTATTATTATCATTATTATTATTATTATTATTATTTGTTTTTACTACTTTAATTCTTTTTCTTCCTCCTCCTGTTACGATTTTTTGCAATATTCTTCTTATTTTTTCTCCTCCTCCTCCTCCTCCTCCTCCTCCTCCTCCTCCTCCTCCTCCTGCTCCTCCTCCTCCTTTTTTAACCTTCTTCGTAATAATCTTTATATCATCCTTTCCTCCTCCTCCTCCTCCTCCTCCTCCTCCTCCTCCTCCTCCTCCTCCTCCTCCTCCTCCTCCTCCTCCTCCTCCTCCTCCTCCTTCTCCTCCTCCTTTTTTAACCTTCTTCTTCTTCGTAACAATCTTTATATCATCCTTTCCTCCTCCTCCTGCTCCTCCTCCTCCTTCTTCTCCTTCTTCTTCTTCTCCTCTTCTCTTCCTCATCTCCTTTATCTTCTGTTCCACCATCCACCTCCTTCTCCCAGCTCTCAAGAGTCTGCTAAGAGTGTTCTGATCCTCTTGTCTTGTGAATAAGGAGGATAATTGATACTCTTGAATGCGTGTTGGTATTCTCTTGATCCCAATGTTGTTTTTCAAGAGGAAGGTTTGAAGGCGAGAGGACACCATGATTGCTTGGGCTGCTGTTGCTTTCTTCCTCTTGACTCGCCTCCTCCTCTTCCTCTTCCTTTGGTAATTGCCTCCTAGTTTGATGCGCTTTTCGATGTGATTTTGTTTTTGGGTTTGCATTCTGTTGTCTCCTTTGCCTGGTTTTTTAATTGTTTTTCTCCTGTTTTTCAATTTTTGTTTTTTTCTTCCTCCGTCTATCTTCTTCCTCTTTTTCTGTTGTTTTCTTTGTTTAATTTTCTGTTTATTATTATTATTATTATTTTCTTTTTGTTGTATTCTTCGTTTTGTTTCTCCTTTTTTATTGGTTTTTATACGTTTATTATTATTATTATTATTATTATTTTCCTTTCCTTTCTTCTTTTTATTATTATTTTCCTTCATTTCTTCCTCGCTAATAATCCTCCTTTTTGTCCTCTTATTCATGAGCGATAAAAGAGGAAAATTAGGTCCGGTTTCAAAATGTTTCAAATCTCTTCGGATACGTTTCTTTTCAAATGAATCCGATTGCGTTGAATTATCACTATTTTTTACATTATTTACGGAATTATTCATCACTATTTTTCCATTATTTTCAACTTTACTATTTCCTTCATCATCATTTTCATCATCATAGTAATAGTAATAGTAATATTCACTTTCATCATCTCCACTTCCTTCTACATTTCCGTCACTTTCACCATTATCTTCATCATCATAATAGTAATAGTAATAGTCTGGCTCACCATCACCATCCTCATCATAATAGTAATAGTAATAATATTCACTATCACCACTACCTTCACTATCAATGTTATCTATATTACCTATGTCATAATCACCACCACCACTACCTTCACCATCACCACTACCTTCACCATCACCACTGCCTTCACCATCACCACTACCATCATATTCACCTACTTTATCAGGTACACTATCATCACCATCACCACTACCACCACCACTACCCTCGTCACTATCACCATCAGAGGTTACAGTGTCACCATCCCCTTCTTCATCCTCATAATAGTAATAATAGTAGTACTCTGTCTCATCATCACTATTATCATCACCATTATCTACATCAGGTACATCTACATCACCATCATCACCATCATCACCACTAACCACTACCTCCTCCTCACCATCACTCACATAATAATAAACCTCTTCATCACTATCACTATCAACATCACTATCATTATCACTATCACTTGGTCGGAACACTATATCAACACCATTAGTTGGACAGATCTCGAAAAATACGTAAAATTCTCCCTCTTGAAGAAAACAGCCGCTTGAAGGGAGGACTGAAGGATTTGTGGGCGGCATCAACGTCGACCATTCAGTCTGTCCCGAGCGTGTCATCAATCCTTTTCCTAACTCAAGGGTGAATTTTCCCCCTCCGAGGATAGGCGAGCAGTCCCCTTGTTGCACGGTGCTCATGTCCTCCAGCTTAATACCCAAACCCTGGTGAAAGAAAGAGAGAAAGAGAGATAGTTGTATTAATCATATATTAATTTCTTTCTGTCAATATGATGATGGATGAGAAAACGCACCAATCACGAACGTCTTTACAAACCAGATAGGAAGTATTGGTACTGGACACTCCTTTAGGTGAATGCACTGTGCCCTACCCACCCACCCACCTACCCACCCACCTCACCCACCCTCTAACCTACCCACTGACCTACCAAGAGAGTGTTACAAGCCACCTACCCACCCACTCACACACCCATCCACCTCACCCACCATCCCCACTCACCCACCCATCTTACCCACCCTCTAACCCACCCACCCACCCACCAGGAGAGCGTCGCGGGCCAGCATGAGGGCAGGAAGGTCCATTCTCGTGGCTCTGCCCAGAATGAGGCCAGCGTGAAGGTGTCCGAACAAGGTGGAGGTGCAGGAATATAGAGCCGCCCAGCTTACGTAGTCTGTGTCAACGACGTCAAATATTACGTCCCCGTACACGTCTGTAAAGGGAAAGAGTTGGTAGTGGGTGTGGTTGTTGTAGTTGTTGTTGTTGTTGTAGTTATTGTTGTTGTTGTAGTAATAATAATGGTAATAATGTTAAGTGTAGTTTTATATCATCCGGTTATAGGTAGTTATGTAGTTGGTATTATATTCTAATATTGGGTATAGATCTACTACTACTAATAATAATACTCCTACTACTACTACTACTACTACTACTACTACTACTACTACTACTACTACTACTACTACTACTACTACTACTATTACTACTACTACTATTCCTTAACTACCCTTCCATCCTCTCTTCCCCGCCTCCAACACACATACACACACACACACACACACACACACACACACACACACACACACACACACACACACACACACACACACACACACACACACACACACACACATACAGGAAGGTAATCGCAGGAGTAGACTAGCAGGAGACTGGGAGTTCTGTGCCATCTCCGCCTCATAGTGGAGATTGTGGAGTAGGCCAGCGGAGTGGAGGGAGAAGAGCTGCTTATCCACCTCCACAATAAATTCTGATTGCGTTGCGCCTTGGCCTCCCGCGCGGATGTTGAAGGAATAACAACGAGAGGCAAGGTTGGTGCCTTGAAGAACATGCCACTTGCCGAGGAACTGTGGAGGTGAGTGGTGTTGAGTGGTGGTGAGTAGTGATTTGTGGTGAATTGTGGTGATCTGTGGTGATTTGTGGTGTTGAGTGGTGATTTGTGGTGATATATAGTTGTGTTTAGTGGTGATTGGCCGTGGTTAGTACTAGTAGTGATGTTTTATTAGTTAGTGGTGGTGATTGGAGGTGATTAGGGGTGATTAGTGGTGATGAGTGGTGATTTGTGGTGATTAGTGGTGAAGAGTGGTGATGAGTGGTAATTAGTGGTGATTAGCGATACTTAGTGGTGATTAGTGGTGATGAGTGGTGTGTTTAGTGATGGTTAATGATGTTTAGTGATGATAAGTGATGAATATTAGTGTTTAGTGACGATTTAGTGATGAATAGTGGTGAGTAGTGATGATTTAGTGATGATTATTAGTAGAATGGTGATGATTACTGGTGATTAAGTGATGAGTGGTGACATTTAGTGATGATTAGTGATGAATTATATATTATTAACATACCTTATCCATTGTGAAACCTTGTACTTTTTCAGCCGCTGACATGCACGAGCCAGTCTTGAAGGAGTAGCCATCTGTAACACTTAGAAGAGAAAGGAGGAACAGGAACAGGAAGAAGAAGAGAGGAAGAAGAGAAGGAGGAGGAGGAGGAGGAGGCATAATGGTATGTTGGAATGTTCTTTTGTCTTTGTTTGCTGTTTTTCTTCTTCTTTTTCCTCCTCTTCCTCCTTCTTCTTCTTCTTCTTCTATATCTTTTTTATTTTTCATTTTTATTCAGTCACTTTTTAAAATTATTATTATTTTTAACTTTTCTGCACTTTTTTGTTTAATTTTTTTTATTTCTTCGTTATCGTTTATTTCTTTTCTTTTTTTTCTTCTTTTCTCTTCACCTTCTGTTTATTTGGTGTTTCATTTTCACTATCATCACTATCATCACCATCACCATCACCATCACTATCACTACCTCCTCTTCTGTGTAAAGGCAGAGGATGTATGGATGTGGACAATGGTGATGCAGTGTGTAATATATTCTCTCTCTCTCTCTTTTTTTTTTCTCTCTCTCTCTCTCTCATTAATTTTTTTTCTATTGTTTGCTATTTAGTGCTATTTCATTATTATTTTTATTATTATTACTACTACTACTACTACTACTACTACTACTACTACTACTACTACTACTACTACTACTATAACAAACACAGTATAAGGGGCAGGATTGATAGCCTTTCACTTCACTTCCCAAAAAAAGAAGAAAAAAAGATAATCAAAAGTAAGTATTCCCCCCTCGGCGTGAGATCCCAGCCACCGTTACCTCGTCACATTTCTGCTTTATCATCTTTCCACGTCATAAATGCCCTACTAATTGTGTATCACTATGAATAACAATGAACGAAGGTAATGTATAACAGGAACTAGTTTTTTGTGTTAATGTAATCCTCCGCGCCGAGTACTGCTCCATGGAAAAAACAAATGAAGGTCGAATTAATTTACGTTACTGTTATGTTAATGTTAATGTTATGTTATGATATAGTTGAGTAACCCTTAAAGTGACCTGCATACTTTGTTTTATTTTGACTGTTTATTTTTTATACTTTCACTCTCATTGGATTAATATTTATGAGTGTATTTAGTAACCCGTAACAATGACACACACACACACACACACACACACACACACACACACACACACACACACACACACACACACACACACACACACACATACACACACACACATACACACTGCTCGTCAGCTCAGTGGTAACGTCTCAGCGTGTCACCTGTAGGGCTAAGTGAGATTTGTCTCTCTCAAGGTGGCTAAAATTTCCTCTTATGCTCAAGCTGTTAATAAAATCGCACTTTATAACCTCTTAACTCACTCTAAAACGATAATAATAGTGATAATAATAACATTACATCATTCCTACATTTATCATTTCCACATTCCATAGTTAATATATACACATGCTTTCCCTAAGAGGCGTGTGCAGGTCGTGACGTCACAGCACTTCGTTACGTCACGGTCTGGGAGGCGCGTGAACCGTGCTTGGAACTCGAAAAAGTTACCACCGCGGGTCATATAGTCAGTCGCTTCCATCTCGTCCACGTGAGAGGTACGCTGGGCTGAGCTGCTGATTCTGTTAGGTTACTATAATTAGCATTGGTATTATTTTTATTATTATTATTATTATTGTAAGTTATTTTCATGGTTGTCATTATGTTAGATATTCTAGAAAAGTGCACGTCTGATAAATTTCAAATCATATACCTTTTTTATTTCTTTATTATTATTATTATTATTATTATTATTATTATTATTATTATTATTATTATTATTATTATTATTATTATTATTATTATCATTATTATTATTATTATTATCTTTTATTTTACATATATTTATTTCTTATTTAATATTTTGTGATCCTTCCTTCCTTCCTTCCTTCCTTCCTTCCTTCCTTCCTTCCTTCCTTCCTTCCTTCCTTCCTTCCTTCCTTCCTTCCTTCCTTCCTTCCTTCCTTCCTTCCATCCTTCCTTCCTCCCGTATCACAACCTCACAAAACCTTATCAACATGACCTTATATCCTAAAACTCTACCCCATCACAGTATAATAGGTCAAGGTCAAATAATAAGGTCACGAAAAGAATTAATAAATCTTCATTAATATTCCCTTTAAATCTTATATTGGTCGTCATCTTCTTCGCGCTGACCTATTAAGGATTTTCAAAACTTCAATTACTTTATCAAAACGCAACATAATTTCTCAAAACTTAACCACCAACATAACCTCGTGTTCTTGTAGTTATAGTAGTAGTAGTAGTAGTAGTAGTAGTAGTAGTAGTAGTAGTCTACATATATTGACTGATTTATTTCTTTATTTCCAAACACACACACACACACACACACACACACACACACACACACACACACACACACACACACACACACACACACACACACACACACACACACACACACACACACACACACACACACACACACACACACACACACACAGGAAAAAGAGAGAGGGAGAGAGAGCGATGGTGTGACTTTCATTAGAAGAAACAAAACCTAACCTCACCTTGATAAGTAATGTAAGTACCCACACGTGCTATGAGAGAGAGAGAGAGAGAGAGAGAGAGAGAGAGAGAGAGAGAGAGAGAGAGAGAGAGAGAGAGAGAGAGAGAGAGAGAGAGAGAGAGAGAGAGAGAGAGAGAGAGAGAGAGAGAGAGAGAGAGAGAGAGAGAGAGAGAGAGAGAGAGAGAGAGAGAGAGAGAGAGAGGTCACTATTTCCTTCACTTTTGTAATTTATTTAAACATGAAACAAAAGAATTGAGAAGACTTATTTGTGCGTGTGTGTGTGTGTGTGTGTGTGTGTGTGTGTGTGTGTGTGTGTGTGTGTGTGTGTGTCTCATTCCTCCCTTCTGACGTCATCTTCCAGGCTCTTGTGGGCGTGTGGATGTCTGTTGTGGGCGTTATGGCCAGGGTGGGCGTGTGGGGGGGGAGAAAACAATCTCTCCCTTTCCTCCCCCCCTCCATCTCTCCCCCTCCAGTCTCTCCATCTAAGAAAATATAATAATTCTTGGAACTCATCAGAGAAAACGAACATGATTGGAGATTTTCAAGAGGTGACTAAACTGTTCCATCACTCACTATCATCTGATGGTGATAACGAAGAGAAAGTGATGAACATGACCGCGAAAGGAAGGGCAAATGATGGTGACATGAAGGTTAGTTGATGTTGTATTTTGTTATTATCATTATTTTCATTGTTATTTATGGTGTATGTTAAGTAGACATTTTTATATGAAAGAAAAGTTGTATAATAATAATAATAATAATAATAATAATAATAATAATAATAGAAACAGGATACACCATACAATATAATACAATAGCAACATTTTATATCCTTGTTAAAACTTTGTGTGTCAGAACAGGATATATAGACACAAGTATGGTACGTGTCTATGTATGTATGTATGTATGTATGTATGTGTGTATGTATGTATATCCTCTTTATTTTCTTTTGTTTCTTCTCTTAGGGACTTGATGACGTCAGAGAGAGACCACCTCCCCTTCCCTCCTTCCCTCCCTCCCAGCCTTCCTTCCACCCACCTTTAGCTGACGATCCCTTGATAAAATTCCTCCTCAGAGCCTTACCAGGGGAAGTATTAGCCCTAGGAAGGGAGGTGCCCTTAAAAATACCCTTAAAATCATTATCCTTATCTGAAACTCCCTTTAAATTACCTCAGAGTAGTAGTAATGGTGGTGGTGGTGGTGGTGGTGGTGGTAGTAGTGGTGGTGGTGGTGATGGTGATGGTGGTGGTGATGGTGTTCGTCTAAAGCGGGAGATTAGTGACGAAGATGATTACGATGATAAGTTTAGTGATGATAAGTATAGTGATGATGATGGTGAGGTGTACGATGAAGATGAGTATTATTATTATTATGATGATGATTATTATTATGATTATTATGATTATGATGGTGATGAAGGAGGAAATAGTACTGTTGGGGATAGTGAGTTTATCATTGATAGTGATGATAATGGTGATGAAAGTGATAGTGGAATTGATAATGAAGATGAGAATGAGGAAGATAATGACGCAGTTAGTGAAAATGTTACTGAATGTACGTGTAAAAATACCAGTAACGTAATACTTAACGATAGTAAGATTCCAATTATAAGTGAACATGACAAGTTAAGTGAATATGACCATGAACACAATGACGTCGCCTCAATTACAGAGGTTGAACATGACAGTAACATCACCATCAACACTGAAAATGACAAAAACATAATCACCAACACCGACACTATCAATGAAAGTGAAAAAAACATCACTTCTGTTAATGAAAATGAGATCAGGACAGTTGAAAGTGACGGTGATATTAAGGATTCTAACTTTGACGAGTATGATACAGGTAATCAAGAAGCTGTGGTCATTGAAAGTGATCTAGATGATAGTGAAAGTGAAGATGAAGGAACAGTGATAACACAGACTGAGAATACTGATAATAATGAAAGTGACGACAGTGTTAGTAGTAGTAGTGATAGTTATGATGATGATTATTATGATGGTGAATATGACTATTATGATGGTGAATATGATGATTATGATGGTGAATATGACTATTATGATGGTGAATATGACTATTATGATGGTGAATATGATACGAGTAACCAAGAAGCTTCGGATAATGAAGATGAATTAAGTAGTGATAGTGAGAACAAAATGCAGTTACAAAATAGTACTAATATTGAAAGTGACGAAAGTAGTAGCAAAAGTAATAGTAGTGAAAGTGATCTAAGTGATAGTGGTGATGAATATGACTATGACTACTATGAGGGTGACTATGATGGTGAATCTGACTATAATGATGAGGACTATGATACTTTGGATAGTGAAAGTGATCTAAGTGATAGTGGTGATGAATATGACTATGACTACTATGAGGGTGACTATGATGGTGAATATGACTATAATGATGAGGACTATGATACTTTGGATAGTGAAAGTGATCTAAATGGTGATAGTGATGACAGAACACAATCTCAAAATAGTACAATTATTGAAAAAGACGCTACTAATAGTAATAATAGCAGTGAAAGTGACGGAAGTGGTGATGGTGATAGTGATGATAATTATGATGGTGAATATGACTACTATGATTATGACTATGAGACAGATGACCAAGAAGCCGTTGATGGTGAAAGTGACATAGGTACTGATAGTGATATACTAAACCTAACACAACCTCAAAATAGTACTGAAAATGAAAATGACGGTAATATTAATGGCAGTGGTGATGGTGATTATTATTATGATAGTGAATATGATTACTATTACTATGATCCTGATTATTATGATACCAGTGACCAACAAGCTATTGATAATGAAAGTGAACTAGGTGGTGAAGGTGACGGAGAAAATGATGGTGAAAGTGAGGGAGGAAATGAGGAAGAAGTGGATTATGAAGAATACTATTATTATGATGGTGAAGATGAAGGAGAAGGTGAAACAAATGAATATGACGATTATGAAACTGATAGTGACAGTGGTGGCGGTAATGTAACAGAAAATACACCATCTGAAAGTGACACTACTATTGAAAATGAAGTTAGTACAAGTAGCAGCGGTGATAATGATAATAATAATGATAACAATAATAATAATAATAGTGGTGGTGGTGGTGGTGGTACTAGTAATAATGATAGTAATGATAGTAGTGGTGTTATTAGTAATGATAATAATAGTAGTAGTAGTAGCTCAGTAAACACTACCACTACTTCTACTACTACTACTACCACTACCACTACTACTACTACTCCTACCCCAACCACCATCACCACCACCCCAACCACTACCACTACCACCACCACCACCACCCCAACCCCCACCACTACCCCCATCACTACCACCCCCACCACCACCACCACCCCCACCACCACCACCACCACCACCACCACCACCCCCACCACCACCACCACCCCCACCACCACTACCACACCCACTAACAACATTGATCAAGAAGGTATGATCATTGTTCCCCTGACCTTTCCCCCCTCCTATGTGACCCCCTCCCCCCCTGTCTCTGGTGTCAGTGTGCTGGGGTCAGGTCAACTCTTCACCTCAGATCAGATTCCTCCCGGGGTCACTGTGACGTCAACGGCGGGAGGACGTCACGTGATACAGGTCAGAAAAGTTTTATTGTTATTGCTGTTGTTATTTTTTTTTTATAGTAGTAGCAGTAGTAGTGATAATAATAGTAGTAGTAGTGGTAGTAGTAGTAGTAATAATTAATAGTAGTAGTAGTTATAATAATAATAATGATAACAATAATAATGATAATAATAATAATAATAATAATAATAATAATAATAATAATAATAATAATAATAATAATAATAATAATAATAATAATAATAATAATAATTATAGTAGTAGTAGTAGTAGACAAAATCAATTAATCAACAGTCTCACATCTACTCTTGAAAATTATATAAAAAAAAAAAAAAAAAATAGCGATTCTAAAAACCACACACACACACACACACCTAATCTAACCTAACCTAACCTAACCCACTAACCCCACCCTAACACACCCTCAGATCCCACCAGACATGAAGTGGCGGGACATCAGATACACATTAACAGACCGTAACAACAGACGGAGATGGCGGGAAGTATTCAACGTCGTCCAATCACTACGGAGAGAGGAAGAGAAGAAGAAGAAAGACACACAAGCAGCAGAGGACAGAATCACAACAGATAACCAGATTAGCGTTATGGCAATACATAATTGCGATAATAACCAACCTATCGCTACGACATTACCGGAAATAAGACGTATAATCAAGAAAGGGGATTTAAAACAATTGAAAAAGCTGAAGAAACGATTGCAGAAAGTTTTACGCCAAGCTAGACGGAATAAACGGACTTTGCTTCTCCGCGTCACAGGAGGTGTTGAGAATCCACCCCAAGGTATTACTACCATCTCATCCTCCGGCGGGCAACAAGTGATAAGGATTCCTAATACATTGAAGTGGAAGGATGTTAAAAAATCCTTCCCTAACGAGGTGCAGAAAAAAGTATGGAAGGAAATATTTGAAGCTCGTAATGCGAATACAAAGTTGATTCGTAATAATATGAGTGAGGTTTTGGCGGGAAACTGGGCGGTGACGGATGAGATAAACAAAAGACTGTCGGATAAGACGGGAAATAAAGGAAAAATTACGACTGGATCCAAAGATAAAAATCGAGGTTCAGGTATAAAGATAAGAAGAAGGAAAGGGATTAAGAATATGAATAAGAATATAAACAAAATAATGTCGATTATAAAAGCGAATAGAGGAGGAGGAAAGAAAGGGATAAATAATAGAAAGAAAGGCAAGAAAAAGAAAATGAAAAATAAATCGCCTGTAAAAGTGAAAGGAGGAGGAAAAATAATACCAAAGAAAATAAATAGAAATAAAAATAAAAGAATAAATACGAAAGCGAAAGGAGGAGGAGGAAAAAAAGTGCTAAAGAGAAAGAATAATAAAAAGAAAAAGAGAATAAGTAATAAAGCGAATGGAGGAAATAGGAAAAAAGTGCAAAAGAAAAGGAATAAAAAGAAAAACAAAAGAATAACAAATAAAGCGAATGGAGGAGATGAGAAAAAAGGAATAAACAAAACAGAAATCAAACAAATGCGTAAAAAAGTGAATCAAATCAAAGAGCAAATAAACAAAAAACAACATATGAAAAATAAAATAAAAGAAACAATAGCTAAAAGAACGTCCAATAAAACAAATAAAATTCAAAACCGTAAAAATAATAATAATAATAATAATAATAAAGATAACAAGATAAAAGAGAATAAAGGAAATAAAATAAAGGATAAAAAAGAGAAAATAAAGATAGTAGAAAAAAGAATAAAAGAATCAACAAATCGGAAGAAGAAATTAAATAAAGATATGAATAAATTAAAGAAAATCAAGAAAAAAGCGAAAGAGGGAACAAGAAAATCTGTGATAACGAAGAATAAGAGAAAGAAGAAGAAAAAGAAGAAGCATATAATGAAAAACAAAATTAACAAAGAAGCGAAGATGGAATTGGAAAAACCGATGATAAATTTGACGAGAAACGAAGAAAATGGAAATAATAATAAAACAGAGAAACAGAAAATAATAAAAAATAAAACCAAAAATAAACCAAAAAATGAAAACAATAAAATAAAAAAAATTAAAAGAAGAATGAAATTGAATCAAAAATTAAGGAAAGAAGAAAGAAAAAAGAAGAAAATAAATAAAATAGCGAAAGAGAGGAACAACGAACAAGGAAACAAAGAAAATCGAAGAATAAAACAAAAAAACAACCAAACAGACATAAAAGAAATAATTCCGAAAATAAATAAAATGGAAAAAAATAAAACCGAAAAAGATAGAAACATAAAAATAAAAGAAAAACAAAAAAAGAGAGAAGAAAGAAAATATAAAAAGAAGATGGAGAGGAAGAGGAAGAGGAAGGAAAAAAGAAGGAAGAAAAAAAACAAGAAGAATAAAGAAAAGAAGAACAAGAAGAACAAGAGAAAGGCAAAAATAGATCAAATTTGGTTCTGAAAAAGGAAAGAAAAAAAATATGGTAAAAAAAAAAAAATAGTTTGTTTGAATTTGTAGCTAATTTTTGTAGTCTTCCTCCTCCTCCTCCTCCTCCTCCTCCTCCTCCTCCTCCTCCTCCTCCTCCTCCTCCTCCTCCTCCTCCTCCTCCTCCTCCTATATTCTTCTCTTTGTTTATTTTTGTAGAATTTTTTTGTAGAGTTTATATATCGTCCACGTATTGTAGTTGTTTGTTGTTTGTTTACAAGTACAAATTTTGGGTAATTATTAGTGTTGTATTTAATTGTTTATATTTTTGTAGATACTGTAGTAGTTGTAGTGTTTGTTTGTGTGTTCGTTTGTGTGTGTTTGTTATTATTATTATTATTATTATATATTTTTTTCTTTACACAAATAAATATGTATTCTTTCATTTATTTTCTGTTATTATCATTTATTATTTATTGTTTATTTGTTCTTTATCGTTTTAACAATATATACATTTATTTATTTATTTTATTTTTTATTTCATCAATCTTTTTCATTTTGTTTTAGTTCATATATAAATTTTTCTATATATTCCTATTACATGTTATCAATCCATTCATTCATCTATTAATTCATTAGTTACTTTAGTTTATTCATTTATTTATTTATTCATTTATCCAATTTATTCATTATTTTCATAAATTTTTTTTTTTTCGGATTATCATGAAATTTGCGCATCTTGACTGTCTTCTGTTGTCAAGGAAAAAAGGAAAAAGGGAAAGTAAAAGTAAGCGAATGAACACGATGTAAGTTTATTATGGAAAGGAAGAAGTTGAAGGAACAAGACCAAGACAATTAATTAAATGAAATAAATAAAAATAAAATAAAATAAAACAAATAAAGATAATTAATTCCTGTCTTCCGTATTACTTGGGCGAATAAATAAATAAATAAATAAATAAATAAACAATAAACAATAAATAAAGAATAATAATAATTAATCGACAAGGTTAATTAATACGAAACTAAAATCAACTTAAAAAAAACAACATTATATCCATTGAAATAAAAATAAATAAATAAATAATAATAATAAATCTTGCTACAACATAATAATTTACGTCTAATGTATAATTATATATTTTTATTTTATTATTTTTGTGTAGATCTCTATAATTTTTCGTTTTATAATAGACAAAAATATGGATAATAATATATATGTATGTATATATGTTTATATATATGTATGTATTATATGTTTGCGTTATATTATACACATTATTCATTTTTTATTTATTATATATATTCCTACTAGTTTCTAATATACAATAATAGACTTTATTCAGTTTTAACATTGCACAGAAAAACAGTAAGAGTTCCTTTACCTTTAATACTTCCTTTACCTTTAATAAAAAATAAAAATAATAATAATCATGAAAAAATAATGAAAATAAATATAAATAAAAAGTCGAAATAAAATATACTTAGTTATTACTCGTAACTTTAAAATAAATTAATCAGGTACATATAATCTTATTTATTTTATCATATTCATTCAATGTAATTTAATTTAATGACCAATTCATAACCGTATAATTTTTTTGTTTTAAATTATTATATTAATGTAATGATTATTTTGAATATGTGACATTTAACAATTAGCTGCATTAAAAACGTTAATTAAATGTTACGTTAATTAAATTGTTATTAATAGTTAGGTTATGTTCTCTGCACATTCAGATTCATATATATAGTAATATTTCAACTATTTTGTATTGGGCTCAGCGGGAAGGCGGAGTTTAATGTTATAGATATATATAGAAAAAACAATTTGAGTTTTCCAAAAAATTATGCCAAAGAGAGAGAAAAGAAAAGAAAATAATATACGTCCCCTTAAAAATCCCAATTATTATCATCATTATTATTATTATCCTTATTATTCTTATTTTTATGAGAGGAATTCGAACTGGGGAATCAATTATTATATTACATTACGGGAACGAAAAACTCCGCCTCTCTCCCGCCGGGAACAACATGACATCGGTTATAATAATACGATGATACGGAACACACGACCAGCGGAACACAACAGAACAAGAACACACACACACACACACACACACACACACACACACACACACACACACACACACACACACACACACACACACACACACACACACACACACACACACACACACACACACACACACACACACACACACACACACACACACACACACACACACACACACACACACACACACACACACACACACACACACACACACACACACACACACACACACACACACACACACACACACACACACACACACACACACACACACACACACACACACACACACACACACACACACACACACACACACACACACACACACACACACACACACACACACACACACACACACACACACACACACACACACACACACACACACACACACACACACACACACACACACACACACACACACACACACACACACACACACACACACACACACACACACACACACACACACACACACACACACACACACACACACACACACACACACACACACACACACACACACACACACACACACACACACACACACACACACACACACACACACACACACACACACACACACACACACACACACACACACACACACACACACACACACACACACACACACACACACACACACACACACACACACACACACACACACACACACACACACACACACACACACACACACACACACACACACACACACACACACACACACACACACACACACACACACACACACACACACACACACACACACACACACACACACACACACACACACACACACACACACACACACACACACACACACACACACACACACACACACACACACACACACACACACACACACACACACACACACACACACACACACACACACACACACACACACACACACACACACACACACACACACACACACACACACACACACACACACACACACACACACACACACACACACACACACACACACACACACACACACACACACACACACACACACACACACACACACACACACACACACACACACACACACACACACACACACACACACACACACACACACACACACACACACACACACACACACACACACACACACACACACACACACACACACACACACACACACACACACACACACACACACACACACACACACACACACACACACACACACACACACACACACACACACACACACACACACACACACACACACACACACACACACACACACACACACACACACACACACACACACACACACACACACACACACACACACACACACACACACACACACACACACACACACACACACACACACACACACACACACACACACACACACACACACACACACACACACACACACACACACACACACACACACACACACACACACACACACACACACACACACACACACACACACACACACACACACACACACACACACACACACACACACACACACACACACACACACACACACACACACACACACACACACACACACACACACACACACACACACACACACACACACACACACACACACACACACACACACACACACACACACACACACACACACACACACACACACACACACACACACACACACACACACACACACACACACACACACACACACACACACACACACACACACACACACACACACACACACACACACACACACACACACACACACACACACACACACACACACACACACACACACACACACACACACACACACACACACACACACACACACACACACACACACACACACACACACACACACACACACACACACACACACACACACACACACACACACACACACACACACACACACACACACACACACACACACACACACACACACACACACACACACACACACACACACACACACACACACACACACACACACACACACACACACACACACACACACACACACACACACACACACACACACACACACACACACACACACACACACACACACACACACACACACACACACACACACACACACACACACACACACACACACACACACACACACACACACACACACACACACACACACACACACACACACACACACACACACACACACACACACACACACACACACACACACACACACACACACACACACACACACACACACACACACACACACACACACACACACACACACACACACACACACACACACACACACACACACACACACACACACACACACACACACACACACACACACACACACACACACACACACACACACACACACACACACACACACACACACACACACACACACACACACACACACACACACACACACACACACACACACACACACACACACACACACACACACACACACACACACACACACACACACACACACACACACACACACACACACACACACACACACACACACACACACACACACACACACACACACACACACACACACACACACACACACACACACACACACACACACACACACACACACACACACACACACACACACACACACACACAACACAGTACTGATGCAGAACACATTATTATTATTATTATTATTATTATTATTATAGTTTTTCTTCATCTCATTTCCTCTTCATATTTTTTTTTATTTAACACTGAAAACATCGATTATTTATTTATTTATTTGTTTAAAGTAGTTTAGTTTATATTAAAGGACTTGATTTTGTCCTTTTTTTTTTATACACACATATGTAAGTACGTACATAGAATTTTGTCTGTAGTGATATATATGTAGTGGATTTATCTGTATATTCTGATACATCCCGAAAAAATCTGAATTCAAAAGTATAGTTTTATCTGTAGTTTTTTCATACATTCTTCAGTAAATTTCTTCAGTTTATTTCTTTATATGATTATTTGATATGATTTTTTTTTTAGTGTCTAAGTCAGAAATAAAACGTATAAATATAATAATTAAAACACGAATTATTATAGAGAAGAAAAATAAAATATAATGAAAACTAGATAATATAAGTCAGATCTGATCAATAAATTCACGTTTCAGAAAAGAAAAAATAATATTAATACGTAGAATTTTAATAATATATAGATCGTCATTTGTTAGTAGTAGTAGTAGTAGTAGTAGCAGTAATAGTAGTAGTAGTAGTAGTAATAGTAGTAGTAGTAGAAATAATAGTAGCAATAACAACAATAATATAACCAACAAAATCACTAACAAAAAAAAAAAAAAACCAGTCAGTCAGATAATTATATAGTTAATTAGCACAACAATGAAGTAATAGTTAGGTCATTACCATTCCCCCTTTAACGAGCCTCAAGGAAGTGTATTACGCAAGGATCATCAGCACAACTACCAGCCGGGTCGTAAGCTGAGGGTCGGCTAAGGGAGGTGAAGGTGGCTCCCGCAGCGGCAAGACAGTCCAGGGAACGGGCTGGACAAGACGCTTCTAGGGCCGAGGACAGCACTGCATCACACTCATGCCCACTGATACCCTGACTGGCGCCCTGGAGGAGAGATGGAGGTGGAGAAAGAGGTTAGTGTTAGGTTGGAGGAGGGTTTGTGTGTGGGTGTTGGGTAGGAGGAGGAATGGGAGGAAAAGTACACACACACACACACACACACACACACACACTCCCTATCCCTCAACCCTGCCCTACAAACACTTACACAGACGTAGCAAATCTCATGTTTGATACAAGCTGGCAGGAACACTTGGCTCTCGTCCCCTACTTTCTCACTCACGGTGCTGCAACTCTGTAGAATCCACCATAACACGGGGCACTCTGCGGGGACATGGGTCAGGTCAGGTGAGGTCAAGTCAGGTCAGGGTAGGGTGTGTGGGTATTGGTGTGGGTACGTGTGTGTGGATATTGGTGTGGTACTTACGTGGGCATGTGTGTGGATTTTTTTGGGAGGTGTATGTGTGGATATTTTTGGAGTTACTTATGTGTGGATATTCGTGTGGATATTAGTGGGTGTATATTATTATTATTATTATTATTATTATTATTATTATTATTATTATTATTATTATTATTGTTACCTTCTTTTTCGTTTCCCAGGAATAGATCTGTAATATCATCTCCTCTTCTTAGCCTCCTCCTCACACTCCTCTTCTTGCTTCCTCCTCCTCCTTCCATGTTCCTCTTCCTCCACTCTTCCTCCTGTACCGCCATTGCCCTCTTCTTCTTCTTCTCCTCCTCCTCCTCCCTCAGTTGGATTTCCCTCCGACCGCCAACCTATAAAGTAGAAGTAGAAGTAGAAGTAAAAATATAAGTGATTCACAAACTAATCTTTACTCACCCTTAATAATAATAATAATAATAATAAAATAATACAACTCACATACATCACATATTATACTTTCAATAACAATAATAACAATAAAATAAATGTAATACCACCCCTTTTCATTAATAGCTACCCTCCCTCACCCTCTTGCCAGCTCTTGTCTCCTGAAGGTGCTGGAGTTGATTAAGAGCTTCACGCATATGTTCAATCGCGTCCATGCGCAGAACCAGGTTACTTAAGAGCTTGTGCGCAGCCTCGTCACTCCCTCGCCTCGGCCACTGACTCAGACCTACACCTGCTTCCTCTGCCACTTGCACCTCAGCCTCTGTAGGGGGAGGAGGTAGAGGTGAGTGTTGGGGGTGGAGGGAAGGAATGATGTTGGGAGAAGGGGGTGAGTGTGAGGGGTGTGTGTGTACGTGTGTGTGTGTGTACGTGTGGGAGAGGGTAGGTATGTGTGTGTGTTTCTGTTTTTTCATGATCTAATTAATTGACCAAGAAATTTATAAACGTGAAGGCTTGGAAAAAAAAAAAATAAAGTCAAATAAAAATTAATACTTTACGTTCGTCAGTCTGTCTCGCTCTCTTTCTCTCTCTCTTTCTCTCTCTCTCTCTCTCAATATGGCGGACAGACGAACAGATCCAAATTCATATCTAATAGTGTTTACGTTCTTTTAGCTGGAAGACGATCATTAGAAGCACTCAGCAACACACACAAGGAAGGTTGTGACATAAGGAACGAAGAGGAATAAGAATGAAACACAATAAAGGAGAGAATAACAGAAGAGGAGGAAGAGGAATAGGAGGAGGAAGAGGAGGAGGAAGACGAGGGATTGAAATGAGTGAGTGTTATATATATTTTTTTATGTCTGTTTTCTTATTACTCTTCCATGACTGTTTTTATGTGTTGCTATGTACGTTTTTTAGAGAGAGAGAGAGAGAGAGAGAGAGAGAGAGAGAGAGAGAGAGAGAGAGAGAGAGAGAGAGAGAGAGAGAGAGAGAGAGAGAGAGATGGATTGCATTGTTGATAGTAATTGATAGTGCGAGAGAGAGAGAGAAAGAAAAAAAAGGAGGGGAGGGGGGTGGGGGAGAGAGCGTGAAGGAAGCAAGCAAGCAGACAGGATGATTAAGACACACACACACACACACACACACACACACACACACACACACACACACACACACACGCGAAAAGTAATTAGAACGTCAAGATAAATTACTTTGAACTCAATTGCAATGCTGTGGTCTCCCCCCCTTCCCCCCCTTCCCCTCCCCCTACCCTTTCCTCTCACTCTTCCTCTCCCCTCCCTAACCTCCTTCCTTCTTTCCCTCCTTCCCTCCTTCCCCTTTCCCTCCTTCCCCTACCTCCTACCTCTTTCATTCTGCACTTCCTAAATTTCTTTCACTTCTCTCTCTCTCTCTCTCTCTCTCTCTCTCTCTCTCTCTCTCTCTCTCTCTCTCTCTCTCTCTCTCTCTCTCACCTAGTAGTTTATCCTGCACGAAGCGTAAGTTGTCTGGGTTGGCCAAAATATCTTCTAGAGAGGGTGAAGACGATGCTCTTTTGTCCTCTTCAAAATCGGGTTCAAATTGCCCAAACGCCATTCTCTTCTTTTTTTGACCCACTGACCTCGCGATCTTCTTAAAATACTCTCTGGTTAGGTAATCATCAATATCCTTATCTTCCTCCTCTTCCTCTTCTTGTCCCTCTCCTCCTCCTCCTCCTCCTCCTCCTCCTCCTCGTTTCTCCCATTTGAAGTAGTCACTGAAGGCTCTCTTGTTCCTGTGGTCGCGATGTTGTGGTGGTGTTATAGTAGTAGTAGTTAGGGCCGTGGTAGTGGTAGTTGTACGTGGCAGTTTGGTTGTAATGGTGGTTGTAGGGGTGATGGTTTTTCTCCTCTTACTAGCTACAGGTGTGGTGGAGGTGGTGGAAGTGGAGGTGGTGGTAGAGGAGGAGGGGGAGGAGGAGGCAGTATTCCTCTTCTTCCTCCTTATCATCATATCAGAATCCCTTACAGAGGAGGTAGCAGAGGCTGCCTTCTGCTGTGCCTCCTGCTGTTGTTGTTCATCCCTCACCCTCCAGTAGCGTCCAGCAGCTGAGGTTAGATACTGCTGCTGTTTCTTATCCCTTACATTATCAGCTGCATTATCATTACTCAGTCCAGTCTCTATATAGGATGGCTTGATATCTGATGGCTTAATTGCTGTAGCTCGCTTTCTAACGTAACTTAAGGCATCTTAAGGCATCGTAAAATCTTCCTGTAGCTGTAGGGGCCATGGTCTTCCTCCCC
>JAXIVD010003384.1:5000-7500 GCA_036785275.1 Cancer borealis
TGTAGGGTTATTAGGTTTTGTGATTATCGTAAATATTGTAATTATTGTAAGTATTGTGTGAATTGTGTAATTATTGGAGGTATTGTTGCAAGTGTTGTGGGTATCGTAAGTATTATTATTCTGCTGATGTGCTTCACACGTTCTTTCATTCTTTATTCTGTCCTCATCACCTTCTCTTTTAATCTCAGAAGTTATTGTCTGCATAAAAAGTCACTCTGACTAAATATCTCACTTAAGTGCAGTAGGTTAGGTAAGATTAGTTTTGTTAAATTATTCTAATTTAGTTGAATTTGGCAGCGCTAGGTTGGGTTCCTTTATTTAACAAACACCAATAACCGCACCACTTGACCGTCTATACCACCACACCGTCCCTTGCGGCGTCAGGTTAACAATTAATAACTTACCTGACAATACACATTACTTAAACATAGTGATATATTCATAGTAACGAATATAAATAATTTCAGCACCACAGTATTAGCTACAAAAAATAATTTGAGCGAAGTTCACCTCAATGATGAACGAGAATCAAATCAATGAAACACACCAAGTGTGTAACAGGCTTCACCTCTTACCCGCACTCACTCAACCAACAAACCCATAACCCATAACCCAAGCCCCGAGTCAACTTAAAAACGAGTTCCTTAACTTAACCTTTACCAAGTAACCATATTAACACCATCTAAACGATCGCATCCGAGGCTCTCACAGCGAAGGACCAATGTTAGAGACGATCAATATTGAGAAAGACTCGAGTGTTGGGTAGAAGGAGGAAAAGTTACGTGCGTAGTGAAATAGTCGATAGCTGTGGATACTTAGTAAATATGTAAAATAATTTTTATTAGCAAGGCATTTCATAAAGAGTAAATGTATACAAAAGTGTAAGAAAAGTATTTGGAAGTAACATTGATTGAGGCGACGAGGTTCAGACATGAATCTTTACCAGACGTTCGAGACACCACGAACCTCACTCATCCTCGCCTCGCCTCGCCTGCCACTCTCGCCGCCTTTTTGCGTCGTACAGCCAGAATTGAATAATACGAGTGAATAGGGACATTATTTGCCATTATCTTCAAGAATAAATGACCACAATGAACTCACAGATGACATAATATAGACTCTTTCAACTTAGCCGGTGCCGTACATGTTGGATAGGATGGTGAAGGCGAGCAGAACTTTGGTTGTTTCATTGTTTCACGTGTTTTATGTTTAACTCGTGAACTCCATCCGCTTCATTTATGTATTGATGTATTACGGAAAGACGTTTATCTACACAAAAACCTTTATTTGTACTCCTTTCAATCTAATAAGTGTTTAATCACACACTCACGTCAAGAAAGGTAAACATATATTTCTAAAGTAGAATCGGCGTTTCGTGGGCAAGATTGGTTAGTGTTGCCAATTTAGTGATTTTCTAGTAGCATTTCGATTTTTTTTCTCGTTCAGATCTAGGCGGCCAGATGCGAGTATGCTAGATATTTAAATACTTAAATACTTAAATGCATTGTGATTGATTATACATAACTTGGTTATTAAAAGGAAAGTAACATTTAGCCGGTAAACACCTTAATTTAGCGTGTTTTGAAACAAGAGTAGCGGTAATGTGAAATCAGACTTTACAACACTGATTCCGGTCACAAAAGCCGGCAGAGACGCTTAGTGTGTGTGTTCCCAGTGCTGGACGGGGAGGTGATGTCGCTCTGTGTGCTTTTTATAGCGTAAGTATTCAAGTGTCAGGCTTAGCATTTGTCCTTTCGAAGCCCTTGCCAGGCCACCTAATGGGGAGGGGGATCTTCCTATACAATGGGACGGCGCGGGATTACATGAATTACGAGCAAGTTGGAGGAGGCGGATCAGGCTGTCCCTTATGTTATCATGTGGTGGCCTGCTTGTAGGACTGTTTATCGACACTTATCGGGTTAGAGACTGTTGTCGTGGCAGGTCGAAGGGTGACGGGTGACGGGTGATGATACGTTGAAAGGGGGACGGGAGGCTGTGCCTATGATATTGGGTATACTTATGAGAGAGAAAGCGAAAGAGAAAGAGAAAGAAAAAGAGTGTGTTGGAGCGAGGGAGCGTGCGTGCGTGCGTGCGTGAGTTAGTTAAGGGGAGGGCCTGCACGCAGCTATTTCCTCGCACACTGAGCATGCGCGAGCAGTCTCACCTCGTGATTGGTGCGAAGATTCTCTAACCTGACCGGCCTGGACCCACCAGGGATACTAATCTAACTTTACCTAAACTATATGTATAACCTAACTAACTCATTGGCACTCATTGGAGACACAGCACTCACACGCTCACACCATTCCCGCCAACCTAACTTAACGTATATAACGAAATTTAAACAAATTTAATCCAACTGAACCTAACCTACCCTAAACAGTTAGGTTATACATATAGTTTAGGTAAGGTTAGATTATTATCCCTGGCGGGTCCAGGCCGGCCAGGTTAGAGAATCCTCGCACCAGTCACGAGGCGAGACTGCTCGCGCATGCTCAGA
>JAXIVD010003384.1:12500-15000 GCA_036785275.1 Cancer borealis
TTCATTTTAAGTCTTAACGGAAAGTCCTTTTTGCAGTTTTTTCTGCTCCACGGCAGTTACACTAATTGTTCATCACGTACAATATTCCATTACTCTTTCTCATTCTTTCATAGTGTTGGACGTTAACTTAATACATTTATAGCAACACAGCGCTCTTTATATATGGTCACAGTCGCATCAACTCATCATGAATCTACTATCTTGCCCTGTTTTTCTTATGATAATCTTTTCTTGCACTTTTTCATTCCATCCCCAAGTTTCCTCGCTTCCAAGAAGTGTTCGAGTGTGGCATTACTGAGTTTCTCTTCACTCACTCTTCACACAATTGACTTTTTGCTTCCCACTATTCATTGACGCTTTCTTATCATGGTATTGCTCTCATTTCTACTTTTTTGAATAATTTTTTTTTCAACTCATCTCTTCATTCGTAGCTTTCCACCATTTCATTCTTGGGCTTAGCTTGTCTCGTCTCTCCTTACGCTCTCTCCACCTCGCGATCTGCAACCATTTATATACGTTATGAAGCGTCCTTCCTTCTTCCTACTCTGCGGCATTCTTAATTTTAAAGATTTGATTCATCTCGATATCTTTTGTGTTTCTCAGCCAAAATATTTCTCCTTCAACTTTCCCATCCCTTATGTCCTGAATATTAATTACCGTTTCACCTCTTTTCACTTGGACGTTTGAATCTCTTTTTGTTTTCCCTTTCCTCCGGGTCTTCCAATGCAATTGTCGCCAAAATCTTCTTGTTCTGCCTTTCCCCTACACACGTTCTGGCAGGTGTAATACATGCATTACATTGATCATTGCTTCACCGAGATCGAGGTTAACACGCAGTACTCCATCTCTTTCTCTTCTCACACTCACTAAGCTTCACTTACACTTGTTATTCAAAGTCAAAGTTTTTCGTGGTTATTCGCTCCTCTTGACATACTCTTCAACTTACTTTCTTGCTTTCTCTCTCTCTTCCATGTCTTCTAAACACGTAGTATGGATATTTTTTCTCCTCTCCCTCTCGTCTGTCTTTTCTTTGCCTCTCCCCGCCGTGCTTCCTCAAGGTTTGCTTCTGTAGCCGCGCCACACCCTCCCTCCCTCCCCCCACGATCAGGTAACCCAAATATTTCTCACAGACATCATACATCCTTGGACGTCCCCTCACATTTTTTATCTCCATTTGGCTACTTTTCATGCTTGGTTTTGCTTTTTTTTTATATTTTTTATACTTTTTTTTATTTTATAATTTTTTTTCCCTGCCGTTGCTCCCTCATGGCGCCAATCCTCCCTGGTTAGCCTGGCTTTGGTTCCCCACCGAGTTAAGCCGACCCGCTCTCCTACCCGCTGAGGTAATTAGGCTTATTAGGTTATCCTACCGTAATGTATACAACCAAATTATAACACTTTTTTTTTAATACTTGTACTCAATCTAATTCGTTATGTGCGTGTGTGTGTGTGTGTGTGTGTGTGTGTGTGTGTGTGTGTGTGTGTGTGTGTGTGTGTGTGTGTGTGTGTGTGTGTGTGTAACAAACAACTCAAAGTGATGTGGGGTGACTTCCTGAAGGTGGTGGGGGGGGGGAGGGAGCAGCACGTGACCCTGGCGTATAAACATCAAGTGAGCCACACGTATCAGGGCAAAAACGTCCTGTGTAAGTGTTTAGTAGAAGTAATAAAGGGCGCCATTAGAGGGTCATCACACTTGCTTGGACACTTGTTTGGACACGTGTTAACACTAGCATGGAAGGTGTGCTTACGGGGACAGGAATGAAAGTGGACACAGTGTAGCTAGCGGACAACACTGTATTCCTCTAAGTTGGGATGAAACACTTCCCAACAAATAGTGAATCACTCTAAACTGGCATCCTGAAGGTGACCCACGACACGATCACACCACACACCACACACCAGGCTGGGCACACCACACACCAGGCTGGGCACACCACACACTACACACCAGGCTGGGCACACCACACACCAGGCTGGGCACACCACACACTACACACCAGGCTGGGCACACCACACACCACACACCACACACTAGCCTGGGCACACCACACACCACACACCAGGCTGGGCACACCACACACCACACACCACACATCAGGCTGGGCACACCACACACCACACACCAGGCTGGGCACACCACACACCAGGCTGGGCACACCACACACCACACACCAGGCTGGGCACACCACACACCAGGCTGGGCACACCACACACCAGGCTGGGCACACCACACACCACACCACATACCAGGCTGGGCACACCACACACCAGGCTGGGCACACCACACACCAGGCTGGGCACACCACACACCATACACCAGGCTGGGCACACCACACACCAGGCTGGGCACACCACACACCACACACCAGGCTGGGCACACCACACACCACACACCAGGCTGGGCACACCACACACCACACACCAGGCTGGGCACACCACACACCACACACCAGACTGGACACACCCCACACCACACACCAGACTAGACACACCCCACACC
>JAXIVD010003384.1:25876-40876 GCA_036785275.1 Cancer borealis
ATACATATAAATAGATATATAGATAAAAAGAGATAGATAGATTGATAGATAGACAGATATAGATAGGTAGAGAGAATAAAAAGAAAAAAAAGAGAAAACGGGAAGTGGTGTGAATCCAACTTGACTCGATCACTGTTCTGGAGTGTTCCGAGCTGTTCAGTGAAGCGAGTGTGGACCCCGTGCTTGTTACCCTCACACACTATACACAGTCTTACTCCTGGTGAGCCAACGCGCGTGTCATACAGATTAGGTGTCCTGGAACATATTTAGTACAGGAGAGGCAGACGAACGCTACTCCATCTGCTTAAATTAGAGGAAGAAAAAGGTGAGTTGTGTTTGCCTTCCTAGCGGGTGGTGGGGGAGGGGTGGATAGGGTGAGGTAGGCTTGGCTTGGCTCCCCGTACACTGTTGCCACCTGGAAGAAGACTAGTGTGTCTGTCTGTGTCTCTTTCTCTCTTTCTTCTCTTCTCTCGCGCTGACTAGAGGACACAAGTTACGTTATAAATCACCCATGATAGTATTTATGGCATGTTCCGTCACAGTGTAGCCTTGATAACTTGCTTCCTCCTTGCTACGCGTTGTGACTCTCACCCACCATTGGCTCTGGGTTCCACCAATCACCTCACTTCCCCGCCACCTGCCATATCCATCACCCACGCCGACACACCCTCTGACCCCACCCTCCTACCACTGCTATTCAAGGTTACTCTGGGCTGCGCTTCGGCTATTTCCGCAGGTTAATAGCCTCTTCTACACCTCACCAGCAGCCATTGTCGCCCTGTCCCCTACATCACTCGATTCCATCACCATTTTAATTAGTTATTTGGTGTGCAATAGATTTTTCGTTACAGATCCTGTACCCTTTATGCATTTTTGTGCACTGGTTAATTATCTTCACAATAGTTCCTCCACACATGTAGTGATAAAACTCGTATCATATATACAATTCGGTGACTTTAAAACAACGTACAAATATCAAACAATACCTCTGCGATAACTTTGAAAACGTACTTACAACCACGTTTTTTTTACAAGCAAGTAAGTACAATTACCTCTATTAATTGGAAGCAAGTGTGACCGTAACCGTAGATAACAAGTTATTGTTAGGTTAGATTATTTTAGATTTGTTTAGGTCATTACAATACCTAATCCAACCTAACTTAACCTAACCACCTTAACCAATATATTAAGGCAATTACCATAAAGTAACTAAACGCATGCATTTCCTATTCCAATGTATTTTTTCTTGTGTGTAATCAACAGAAGTTTTTATTTATATGGTGTGTGAGCTTTACAATTTCACGTGAAGTAGAGCTTCTAGACACAGGGGAGGCCTTGCTTGTATTCGTTTGTCGCAAAGGAGAAGAGTAGGAAGCATGTTTATGTTCGTCCGATATCAATTGATTATTCACTGGAGCTCACACGGTACGTGATTGTGGTCTCGGTAATGACTCCACGGTGATGAAGCCTGTCGCGACCAGATATTGGGTGGTGGTGGTGCGTGGGAAGACCAGCGGGCAAGTGGTCTTGGAAACATTACCCTTGAAGCATCGTTACCTTTTCCCCTCTAAGGCTTGTGTGTGTGTGTGTGTGTGTGTGTGTGTGTGTGTGTGTGTGTGTGTGTGTGTGTGTGTGTGTGTGTGTGCGTGCGTGCGTGCGCGCGTGTGTGTGTGTGTGTGTGTGTGTGTGTGTGTGTGTGCGCGCGCGCACACGCGCGCGGCGTGTGTGCGCGCGCGTGTGTGTGCGTGTGTATGTGTATGTGTGTGTGTGTGTGTGTGTGTGTGTGTGTGTGTGTGTGTGTGTGTGTGTGTGTGTGATGAATATTAGAACATTCGTGTGTGTGATGTTCCTTGTATGTCGATAATGAATCTAGGTACTCGACAAAGAAATCAAAAGAGTAAAGAGACACAATGAATTTGAAATAGCTGGAAGCGCACCTTTGGGGAAAAAACAAAATTTACTTTTCTTATTAAACAAACACAGGCAGAGAGACTCAAGCCGAGGGAGAAATTAGCCACATTAGATGAATCCTGTTGCCACCCACTCTTTTTTGTAATGGCGTTGGGGGAGGAGGAGGAGGAGGAGGATCTCTTTCGTTGTTTAATGTAAAAGAGAGATACTGTGTAAACGAGACAAAATTTGTAAGAGATGATAAACCAGGAAGATTAATTGCCACTACGCAGAGATACTAAAGCCAGATGAAAGAGCTGAAAGTCAAGCAAGTCTCGCTGTTTGGATGAAATACTTGCAAGAGTCTGAGAAAGATTGCAAGATGGAACTTGGTCACCCACTCGTAAATTTCCTCCATAAATCACCAAAGAAGAGTTACGTGCCATTTCTGTGGGAACCAGCTGACGCGGTTAGTTCCAATTTGTAAGAAGGTTTACAGTTCTCAGCCTCCGATGGTCACTGCCTGATCATCGCATTATCAATAACAGCCAGACCTGCTTGAGGAAGGGAAGGGAGGCTGGTGTGGCTTGTAAGGTCCGCGAGGCTGGAAAATGTATATCAAGATGTTTGGGTTGCTAATTTGGCTTCTTGAAAAAGGGAAAGAATGAAAAATGCGAGAAAAAATTAGCTTTGGGTTCAGGAGTTTAGGGTATGCCAGGGACGGTGAAGGTCCACCTAGCCTCATGTCGGACTTCTCCCTCTCCTTCCTTAGTTATGAATTTGTAGTGTTAGGATTACTGACCCGTTGGGGAAGTGACACTTGGACTACACACACATTGAGAAGCCACATGTTATTAGCTAACAACTTCAAACAAAGAAAAAATAATAAAAAGCCTGGTAATTGTAATCAGAGCCATTTTGTGCTTAATTAATAATGTTTAGGTAATGCATTCTAATGTAATATATGGACACATCTACAATATTTTCATCGTCACTTTAGTATAATATTAACATTAATGATGTCTATCCTCTTAAACATAAAATACATTCCATTTTCTTTATCTTGTCACACTGCGATAGATAAGTCTTGCTAACATCGTCAGGCTTTGAAATGCCGGCCCCTCTTGGTGGTGCTTGCTTGTGTGTGTGTGTGTGTGTGTGTGTGTGTGTGTGTGTGTGTGTGTGTGTGTGTGTGTGTGTGTGTGTGTGTGTGTGTACGTACGTACGTACGTGCATGTGTGTGTGCAGCCTGTGTTCTCGTCACCCTCGCCTCTATAATACACTGCTTCTTGTATTCGTTTGCTGTGTACCGCTCTCCCCTCACAGGCTGGAAATGTGGTATTAGTGAATGTGATTCCCTTTTCTCGTTTCTCCAGCAAGCGGTTCGGATGAGCTGCCGCGCCACTCTATATGATAAAGGTGACTTATCCTCACAGTGATATAATTTAGGTATTTACGTGTAAGGTAACTAAAATAAGATCGTTAACTGTCCGACGAAAGACTTCTAAATGTCCTGGTATGCAAGCGTGAATAATGTTGTGTGTAGATCCACCACTGACTGAATGAAAATGTGTCGGCATACTTACTCTTTGCATCGCTCTCTCTTGACTTAAGCTGATTAACATTGCATTATACTGACGATGTTGGCGTTGTAATGAAAGTGATAAAGCTCCTGACGCTGAATCCAAGACTAAAGAGGAAGGAAGCATAAATGTGTGACGGGGACAAACGAGGAGGGTACCACCAAAGGCTCTCCGTCACCCAGACATAATCAGAACTAACGGCTTCCAGCGAGGAATTCTGTGCCCTGGTCTGGAAGGAAGCATGTCTCTGGATGGACTTGTTTAGCAGAGTCATAAAGGCAAGGGTCTTTAAGTTGAGGTTAAGTAAACAAAACGTGAGGCGTGGGAGGCTATGACGGACGAACATGTGTCGAGCAAAAGGTTGGTTGATCTTTGGCTGTACCCATGAAAAAAGAAAACTGACGTAGTGCTGTAAGAATAGCTAAAACCAATGGCAACGTGTCTTCTAGAGAGAGAAATAAAAAGAAAGAGAGAAAAAAAGGAAGAGAGATAGAAAAAAAGGCAGTAGGAATTGTCCAAGGAAATTTTTAAAGCTCACGAAGTATTCTGACATTCCACTTGAAGAGTCTTTTAGTCATGACGAGGAGGAAATATAGAGGAGGACAGACTGTTTCAAATGTTCCGGTGAAAGAACAGAAAGAGGTCAGTCGCCTTTTTTAACTTTTACATAGAGATCGTACAGAAAAGGTCAAGAGAGATGTTTATTTTTTACTTGTCCTTGAAACATTCGAACACCAGATTGAGGTTGAGGTTGAGGCGTCCATGAATGAAATAGAGAGAGAGAGAGAGAGAGAGAGAGAGAGAGAGAGAGAGAGAGAGAGAGAGAGAGAGAGAGAGAGAGAGAGAGAGAGAGAGAGAGAGAGAGAGAAGAAAAAAAAAGAGAAAGAGAAAGAGAGAGAGAGAGAGAGAGAGAGAGAGAGAGAGAGAGAGAGAGAGAGAGAGAGAGAGAGAGAGAGCCTACACAGCGGAGGGAATGCAGACACAAAAAATAGTGAGGAATAAGCAGTGTTTGTTGATTGGTCTCAGTCAGTGGTTCATACATTGCCTGCTACCATATGCTGTGTGTCTATCTTTGTTATCTACTGCTTACTTGCCTACCTGCCTGCTTATCTAACCTTGTTGAAACCGTTCTGAGTGTCTGCTGAAATCTTCCTTTTGCTTAGAGTTGAGTGCACCAAATGCCTGCTAACTGCTTATAATATGTGCTGAATGCTTGTGATGTGTTTTATGCCTGCTAATTTGCCTGCTGATTTGCCTGCTGTGTATTTATTTTGCATTTGCTGAGTGATTGCCATATGTCCTCTGCCTGCTGACTCCCTGCTGTATGCTCTGTCTGCAGCAAAGTGTCTGAATTAGCTAAATTAGGATCCCAAGTGTGGCTTTTAGCAGGTCATTGTTGGCTTCCTTGTTCCCTTTCCTCTCCTCCTTTCCCCTCATTTCCTATCACTCCTCCCCCTTCCGCTTCCTTCATCTCTCCCCTCTCTCTCTCTCTCTCTCTCTCTCTCTCTCTCTCTCTCTCTCTCTCTCTCTCTCTCTCTCTCTCTCTGACCTCGTTTTCCTTACTTTTATATATTTTCTCTCTTTAATGGTGGGCTTTGTTATTTTAGGATAATTTTTAGAGGTTAGGTAATTATTTATTTTTCGGTCTCTTTTTTTTTATTAACGCTGTTCTTGCTTCCCGGTTTTTAAGTGTTATTATTATATATATTTTTTTTTCTTGTTCAATTTTTATGTCCATTTTCTGTTTGCATTTGATTCCCTTTTTTTTTTTTCTGTCATGGCAACTCTTTTTTTTTTTAATATTTCTTTATCAGTTTTTTTTTTGTTTAATTTTTTTTCCTCGCAAACTTTTTTCCTTTTCTTTTTTTTTTTTTTATTATTTTCTTATTATATTTTGTGTTCTCCTTATCTTTCTTTTTCTCCTCCTCTTCCTCCAACTTTTATTTTATTTTCTTAATGTTCTTTTTTGTTCTCCATTCTTTCTTCTTGCTCTACTTTTTTCTTATTTTTGTTCTCTTTATTATTTTTGTTCATGTTCTCCAGATTCCCTCATTATATACCAACAGGTCACGCAGTATCTGTTCTTTCTATGTATTCCCGTGTATACCTCCTCCTTCGCCTCCTCCTTTCTCTACCTCCTCTTCCTCCTCCTCTTCCTTCTCGTTTCCTCACAACACTCCAAACTTGGCAGATTAATTTTTACCTTCTTCAGTCGCTGGGCAAAGTCATTTAAACTGAAGTGATTAAGTAGAGGCTGCAGCAGAAATAGCAGGCACAGAAACAGCAGCAGTACCAGCACCAACATTAGTAGTAGTAGTAGTAGTAGTAGTAGAAGTAGAAGTAGAAGTAGAAGTAGAAGTAGAAGTAGAAGTAGTAATAATAGTAACGAGTGTTGGCGTGTCAGTATAACATGGACAAGGAGGGGGTAGGGTGTGGGTGCGGAGATGTAGTGTATGCGTGTGTGTGTGCGCGTGTGTGTGTGTGTGTGTGTGTGAAGGGAAGGAGAGATGGCCGTGAGGAAAGCAGTGAATATTTGAACGATGGATGAAATGGAGGAAGTGGGATGGGCGTATGAATGGAGGTGTGCGTGTGTATGTATGTATGTATGTGTGTGTGTGTGTGTGTGTGTGTGTGTGTGTGTGTGTGTGTGGGTGGGTGGGTGGGTGGGTGGGTGGAGGGAGAAGAAGACTATAAGGTGTGTGGAGTGGCAGGTCAAGTGTGGATTTGACGCCGTAATAACTGCAGCATTTTAACTCTTGTCTTGACCCTCTCGACCCACCCACTTCTGGTACTGAGACTTGTTGCCTGTCACTTTGCCTGTCTGCCTGTCTGCCTGTCTGTCTGTCTGCCTGTCTGCCTGTCTGTTTTCATCTCCTTCTCTCACCCTTCAGCCCTCTTTCTCACAACTACCCTCCCTTCTCTCCAAGCAATCGCAGAAACCTCAGCACCTTCCCTCCCCCAACCTCTTCTCTCCTCCTCGCACTTATCTCCTGCATCTCCCTCTTCCCTCCTTCCCTTCCTCATCTCCTCCTCGTGAAGTAAGAGAATATATGTTTATTAAGCCAAAAAAAAAATAAAAAAAGGAATAATAAAATAATAAAAAAAAAAAACTGACGGCTGACCAACATTGTGGAAAGACGAATCGTATCTCTGTTTTGTCTGTGGGATGTGTGTTTTTGTGTTTACTTCTTTGTTTTGCTTTTTTATTTTTCATAGTTATGGACGCAGACAGCTGGTTAGAGAGACTGCCAACCATCTCTCTATCTACTATCCCTTTCCTTTCCTTCCCTTCCCGTCCCCTTTCCTTACTTTCTCCCTCTTTCCTTCCTTCCTTCGGTTCGTGGTTGCAGACGCCAAATACGTTCCTTGCGGCCGTCGGGCAGTTGGAAGTGTTTATGGCAGGACGAGGCAACGGGGAGGGAATGAGAGAGGAAAGGAGGGAAGGGTAGAGTGGAGCAGCAGCAGGTGTGTGTGTGTGTGTGTGTGTGTGTGTGTGTGTGTGTGTGTGTGTGTGTGTGTGTGTGTGTGTGTGTGTGTGTCCTACGCAATAAAACATCATATCCTGCTTTTATCACCACAACTAGTACATCCTTCGATTCTCAGATGCACAGAATGACACTAAACCATCTTTGTGGTCTTAGAATTGGCTTTACCCTATATCCCTTCAATAACACAAAGATAAATAAAAGACGGGGGGACGAGAACCGTTTATATTCTCCGTATTATTAAGCTTCTACTTGTGCCAGGATCCGTGTGGGCCTCGCTGGCGTGTGCACTAAATAATACAAGGTCATGCCCGGACCCCTGATGCTTGTTAATATTTCAGCGTGAGCAAAGACACGGCATTCGACACCCCCAAGCATCACACAGCCCTTCCTCATCTGCCTCACGCCGCTCAGCCCTGTTTGGCTCAGAGATGCGTGCGTTCTCAGTGCCGGTTTAATGAAAACTAATCATAGTTATGAATACCTGAGCATATAATTGTCTCTGGAATGAAGCTGTTCAATATGATGTTATAAAATACTTGCTATAACTTTTTTTTTTTTAGATTCATAAAGTCATGTATATTATTATTTTTTCATCCATTTTTCATTATTATCATCTACTGTCAAAACTAATCGCAGTATACACGTGTCCAGTTAGGAACAGGTGGGCTGACTAACTAGGGCAGACCAGGGAAGGTAAAGATAAGCCCCTCGAGTTTGGATTCTGGGACGAGATTGTTTCCTTTTCATCAGACGCGATTTATGGCGGGCATTTAGATAAACTTCAGGGCAAGAGAATTAATAGCGTAACTTAGCTTATATATGGTCAGGCTCATCCCCCTTCCTACCCTCTCTCCCTCTCATCCCCTCCTCTTACACACACAGTCTCTCTCTCTCTCTCTCTCTCTCTCTCTCTCTCTCTCTCTCTCTCTCTCTCTCTCTCTCTCTCTCTCTCTCTCTCTGTCTCTCTCTCTCTCTCTCTCGTCGTTCTTTTAATTTTTCTTATTATTTTTCCTTCTTTGTCCTTTGTTATATATTTTTTGTCCCTTCTCCTCTTTCTTCTCAGTCTTCCTTCTCTTTCCATTATTCCTTTTTTCCTTTCTTCCATCCTTTCTCTTGCATCACATCTCATTCGTTTCTTTTCCTTTCTCTACTTCCCTCCTTCTATTCGTTTCATTATTATTTATCGTCTTGCTATTTCTTTCCTCCATATTTTTTTGTTTTTTTGTTTTTCTCATTCTCTGTTTATACGTTCATCTCCTTCCTTTTCTTCTCCCTTTCCTACTTCTTCCTTTGTTCCTTGCCTTCCCCTTTCTTTCATTTTATAATTCATTCATTCTTCATTAATTTTTTCCTCCTTTTTTTCCCCGCCATCTTTTTACTCTTCCCATTCTTCTTTGTTCCATTCCAATTTTTTTTTCGTCATTTATCTTCCATCTTCGCATTTTATCGATTATTCATATATATTTTTTCTATCATTCCCTTAAATTATTCATATTTGCTTTGTTCTTTTTCTCTTTGTTTCCACCGTTCTTCCCTCCTTCCTTATTCCTCTCTCCCATATCCATCCATTCCCTTATTCCTCCGTGTCTCCTTCCTTTCCTATGAGCAGCCTTTCTTCTCTCCATCTCTTCTCATCATTCTCTCTCTCTCTCTCTCTCTCTCTCTCTCTCTCTCTCTCTCTCTCTCTCTCTCTCTCTCTCTCTCTCTCTCTCTCTCTCTCTCTCTCTCTCTCTCTCTCTCTTTTCTAGATGTCACATTGTTCATTTTGAATTATTGAAAACGGGGGAAGGGAATTTTTTTCTTCAGTTTTCTTTGATAGTTAAGTAATATGGAGAACTTGAGGTATCGATTTTTGTCAACAAACTTTGAATTTCCTTTCTCCTCTCCTCTCTCTCTCTCTCTCTCTCTCTCTCTCTCTCTCTCTCTCTCTCTCTCTCTCTCTCTCTCTCTCTCTCTCTCTCTCTCTCTCTCTCTCTCTCTCTCTCTCCCTCCTAATTAATTGTTGCTATCACTTTAGTTGGCTTTCTCTGTTTTAACTATTACATTTCCACACACACACACACACACACACACACACACACACACACACACACACACACACACACCACCACCCTTGCCTACCTGCTTGCATATCTTCTCTTCACGCCCATCGAACATCTTATCTCCTCCTCTTCTTCCTCTTCCTCCTCTCTTCTTCCTCTTCTTCCTCTTCCTCCCTTTCCTCCTTCGCTACTTCCCCTTTCCTCCATTTCTGTTTTTCCATCATCCCCTTCCGTCCCTCTGTATCTGTCTCTCTTATCTTCGTTGAGGTCCATTTATCGCACAAGATTTGTTACCTCCTCTCTCTCTCTCTCTCTCTCTCTCTCTCTCTCTCTCTCTCTCTTCTCTCTCTCTCTCTCTCTCTCTCTCTCTCTCTCTCTCTCTCTCTCTCTCTCTCTCTTCAGATTTGAGAGTAAACGATGCAATTCGGACAATACAAAAAGGAAATGTCTTTTAGTGGCATTACTAAGGGGCACAGCTGCGAGGTGTGTGTGTGTGTGTGTGTGTGTGTGTGTGTGTGTGTGTGTGTGTGTGTGTGTGTGTGTGTGTGTGTGTGCGTGTGTGTGCGTGTGTGTGTGCGTGTGGGGTGTGTCAACTTTCTTTGCTCATTCACAGGGTATCTTTTTTTGTCAGTAACACAGGACCCTCAAAATAAACTGACCATTACAGAATCGTTTCAAAATGCCAAAATCTACGTCATATTTTTTTCTTCCTTCAATAAGGCTACAAATGGACATCAGTTTTTCTGTATATATAAATAAGTATAGTTTAGGGAGTAAGATTCACCCGACCTTGTGCTGCACCTGCTAAGTATCGGCGCGACAATAGGATGTGAAGCAATATTGTTGTATAAGTAGCACGCCAAGGAAGGTTAGGAGGAGCGAGTGGCAAGCTGGTAAATAATAAGACTAGACAAATGAACATCGTGAGACAAGTGTTACGATTGTATTATTGTTATTGTTATTATTGTTATTGTTATCATTATCATTATTATCATTATTTGTTTCAAAGATATGGCTTAGAATGTTTCTGTTTCTCATGTGCGTCGTAAAAGTCGACCCAAACAGGAATTTTATGTGTCCAACAGAACACGAAAGAAGCAGGAGGAACCTTTCTATTTCATTTATTACTGTTAGTGTGTCATTTTCTGCTTCTTTCCTGGATGCCGCGTCGCTTTCCCTGAAGAGAACATTTTTGGATCACTGTGTTATTATATTTATCATTGTTATTATTATTATTATTATTATTATTATTATTATTATTATTATTATTATTATTATTATTATTATTACTATTACTTTATCCATTGCGTCGCCATCAGCTTCAACAAACATAACTGCTTTTGCACGTACGTAAGGGAAAAAAATTATTTAAAAAAAAAATCGTTATATTTTCTTATTTTGGGTGGAATATGAAAGTTACTATATAGGAAAAGATGTTTAACTCTCACGCTCCTCCTTTCGAGTAGCTCATGATGACAAATATGAAGATGTACTCTAAAACGCCATCTATCAAAGGCTATATCAGAGAAAATCTTGATGGCCCAACGGAAAAGGAGAAACAGATAGAAAGAAAACGGGTTGTATTATTATCATTATTATTATTATTATTATTATTATCATTATCATTATCATTATTATCATTATTATAATTTCTAACAGTAATAGCGTTGATAAGTAGGACCTTCCCCTCCTTCTCCTCCCCTCTTTTTTTCATCCTTTTTTCTCTTTCTGTTTGTCCGTAACTTTCAAAATGTAGCTCGTGTGGTATTATCATAAAACTCGATGCTTTTTCAGATCTTTCATGTCAGTCAAAAAGTGGTTGAGTTCTATCTACCACATTGTTTCCCCAAATAATAGCTCTCCCCTCTGTTCCTTTCTTCCCTATTTTCCCCATCACATGCATTCCCCTCACTTCCCTTACTTTTCATACTGTTCCATTTGCTTCCCTTCCCCTTCCCTTATATCCTCGTCTTCCTTATCCTTCCAATATGTCTTTTTACCCCCCAGATTCCCTTACATCTTCCCCCTCACTTTTCTTCCCTTCCCTTCCTTCCCTCTCCTTTCTTCATCTCCATTACTCTTCCATTTATTCTCTTCTTCACTTCCTTCCTTTTGCTTCTCATCCCTCCTTCTTCCTCATCTCATCTCACTCCATCCCCTCCCCTCCCCTCACCCCTCCACACTCATCCCTTCCTATAGACATTCATTCAAAAGAAATTAAAATGTTCCAAATTGGAGAGTTTTCTGTGTCGAAGGTGCGGTCCGTCTACAAACTGCATGCAATTTTTCACTCCCAGTATCAAAGGTTCTCTCTCTCTCTCTCTCTCTCTCTCTCTCTCTCTCTCTCTCTCTCTCTCTCTCTCTCTCTCTCTCTCTCTCTCTCTCTCTCTCTCTCTCTCTCTCTCTCTCTCTCTCTCTTTTCCAACTCCCCTTTTTACTTTTTTCTTTCTCTTTCCCTTCCTCTCCCTTCCCTTCCCCTCTCTCTTCCTCTCTCAGCTCAAAAAAATTACGTCATTTTTTTGTATTTATTTTTTTACCTGGCACTGGAGGAATGCCATCGAACACTACATTGTTATCATTGGTCTCCCTCTACGTAGTTAAATTATAATCTTTATTTTTTTGGTTGTTGTCAGTCTGTTTATGTTACGCGTCATGCTGCTGTCTGTCTGTCTGTCTGTGTGTCAATCAGTCTGTCTATCTCCGTCAAACTATCTCTGTATTAACAATTTGATGTATTTTTTAATCTTCTTTTCTTTGCATTTGTTCGTTGCTCTCGTTTTTTTCTTCTGAAGACCTGGATGTGTGTGTTTGCGCGCGCGCGCGCGCGCGTGTGTGTGTGTGTGTGTGTGTGTGTGTGTGTGTGTGTGTGTGTGCGCGCGCGCGTGTGTGCGTGTGCGCGCGTGTGTGCGTGTGCGTGTGCGTGTGCGTGTGCGTGTGGTTCGGTTTATTTAAGTAAGTCTTTGTGTTTGTGTCGGGATGAAAAAAAATATAACCTGTATGAACGTATGTTTGTTTGCATGTAGATATGTATGTATGTATGTATGTATGTACGTATGTATGTATGTGAGAAACCGTGAAAACCAATCATTGTACTTTCTTTTACCTGCTCCCTGCCTGCCTGTGTGTGTGTGTGTGTGTGTGTGTGTGTGTGTGTGTGCGTGCGTGTGCGTGTGCGTGTGCGTGTGCGTGTGTGTGTGTGTGTGTGTTGTCAGCTGGCTCGTGTATTCGCCCCCTTTACTGCCAAAAACAGTGTTCCTCTTGTTAAACGTTCAGGAATTCAACTCGGCCTAACCCTTCCTCTCTCTCTCTCCCTGAAACCCATCCTTCCACCCTACCATCCCTGCCCTGCCCTGTCCCACCCCGCTCCGTCCTGCATAGTACCCACCTCTCCTCTCCTCTCCTCTCCTCTCCACTGCAGACCTCCCTCGCACAGCAGGTCAGGCAGTAGGAGTAACGTGTGTAGGTCATGTATGCTTTCCAAACATTTTCCGTTCCGTCAATTAGCGAACCTGGTGTTAGTTAGACGCAACAACATCCGCATAGACGCTAGAGTGCAGCACCTCAATGCCACACCCTGAGCTTCAATGTGTGGCTGTAAATGTGGATGAGAACTAGTGTGTTAAGCTTCTTTCCAGCGATTTGTCAAGGATTAAGTGTTCGGGGATTGTGTGATTATATATAAAATGATTGAGGGTTTAATAGACTGGCGGTAGTAAGAGGATGTGACTGTTGTTATTCTTTACGTTGGAGTTGTTTAGCTTTTTCTGGCGTGTCGCTGAGAGATGTACGAATCATTGATACGATTCCTACTTGATACCGGCGAGGGTAGGTTATTTGGAGGTTTTAAAAATGTACCCGTAAAAAGAAAGACAAGAAAAGAAAGCAAAGAAAGATAGAAAATGGATCCCTCGCCGCTGGAACCTGAGCCTTCAACACAAACACAAACATGCAACCTGACGACGCACACAAGGTCTCATGTAGGACCCAAACAATGGACTGGAGGCTTTTTTTTTTTTTTTTTTTATACTAGGAAATATTCTACTCCCACCACAACCACCATCACCACCACCTCTTCCACTACTACTACTACTACTACTACTACTACTACTTCTACTACTACTACTACTTCCCTTCTTCCTCCTTATCATTATCATCAGCAGCAGCAGCCATTATCAATCCACTGCTGACAAAGCCCTACAGCTGCCGCTCCTCGCCCCCCCCCCCAAAAGCTTCCTCCATGAGTCACAGCACTGCGTCAATCTTTACCACATTTTGCCAGCTGCCTTTAGAATCTCATCTCCCAACCCGCTCTCCGGTATGTTTCCTCAACTGCCACTACTGTTCATTGGGCTCCAGCTGTTATCTGTTCTGCTAGCCACTTGTTCTGCTCATCTTCATCTTTGTTATTTTGTTATTTATTGTTTTATTATAAGTTTTCATTATTGTTTATTGTTGTTGTTTTTTTCGTTGTTATACACAAGACTAGCTTCTTCATTCATTGTTTTATGTGCACCTCTCATTCACTGTTGGTTTATCTAATGTCCACGTTCCATATCCATAGGTTATATAGATGCAAGTACGTACTGATTATACACAACAAGCCTCGTGTATATCAATATCATGTTTGTTATAATAGAACCTCATGGGATCTGTTCATGTTTAAAAAAAAAAAAAGTAATGCTTTCTAAAATTTACTTCCGTATTTTTTTTCATTTAGCTTCTGTTTTTGACTTGAGTAATTCGGGTCATTAATGTTTGCTTGAATTTAACTCCTTTTTTTTAATCATATTGCGATGTGATTTTGTATGAAACAATATTTTTCTTCGATCTAATTAAGGTTCTTTTGTTTCGTAATTGTTCCTATCATGATCAGGTTTATGTTTAGTTATTTTGTGTCTATATTATTTTCTTGACGGTGTTCTCATTTGCATTTCTCTACTTGTTTATTCTTTTTTTTTTTTTTATAAGATCAAGTGTTAGTTTTGAATATATTTACTTTCTGTGATCAACTTCCTTTCTTATTTTCGTTGTAACTTCTTTAATCTTTGTTGTCAAGTTATAAATCATCGCTTCAATGTCATCTTCAGTAACTTTTAAAGCCTAAAATCTGTGTTTTACTTTCAGTTGAAGTAGCTAGTTTTTTCTCACTTATCTTTCCTGAAAATGTTTTCTTGAATTTGCTCTTTCTATTTCTTTCTCTATTTCAAGATCGATAAAAACAAAAAATGTGTGTGTATGTATATATTTATGTATGTATGTATGTATGTATGTATGTGTGTGTATGTGTCAGCCAGCACTGCACCATTGCCACAGTGTGCAGTGTTCACCTTCCATCATAAAGAAAGCAATTTTTACCATTATGTTCTGCATGAATGAATATAATCAATGAACAGTTATAACATTGTATGATTGCACCACTGACACCGTTTACTACTGGATCCGTTATTATCCATAGTCGTTGGTGGTGTTGTACTCGTGTGTATTTCAACTAAAAGGGAGTATTATACGTGTCTATAAACTCGGGATACAGAGATACATACAAGTTCCATTAAACTACTATGTACATTTACTACATGTACTGAATTTTTTTTTATATAACGACTTTTCTCTCAATTCCTTTTTCTGTATTAAACATTAAGGCGAAAAATGTTTGGTGCAGGACATTAACTAGAGAACTTGATCGTCATAGTCTTTGTTTATGGATTCACTCTCCATAAAACTAATATCACGTCGGTAAATTTAGGTATAGATCGCCCTCCGCATGATTTAAGGTAATACTATTTTCAACGAAGTATAGCAGAAGAGTATTACAATAACGCGATGCGGTTCCTGCCTTCTTGTGTAGTGCCTTCCTTGATTCTTATACTTTATTAACGAGGACTTGACGTGGCTCTGGAAAATAGGTCACCTTCGGGTATATTGCCTCAACACACCTCATACCTCACACCTAAACCTTCCCAAACACTCACTCGACTCTGAAAACGATGCAAAGAAATT
>JAXIVD010003385.1:0-32500 GCA_036785275.1 Cancer borealis
GTGAATATGAACCAAACTTTCTGTTGCGACATTTAAAAATGAAATTACTCTTTATATAATGAAGCAAATTTTTATTTCATTACCTTTGAGTAAAATAAAAAAAATCTACCTACACTAGCTGATACGCCTTTTAAAATGATTAAAATGGTTATAGGTATTGAAAGCTAAAATTCCTTCTAAATTATATAGACTATAAACAGAATATGTGGAACTACTTAAAAAAAATATTTGAGAGCCGAAAGAGCCGTTTGGGAGCCGGAAGAACCGGCTCTTTTGAGTGAACGAGAACGAAAGACTCGATTTTCTGAAAAGAACCGGAATGCCCATCACTAGACTGACAGGTGTGTGTGTGTGTGTGTGTGTGTGTGTGTGTGTGTGTGTGTGTGTGTGTGTGTGTGTGTGTGTGTGTGACCATGAACGAAAAATTGTCTGAGTCCGAGAGAGAGAGAGAGAGAGAGAGAGAGAGAGAGAGAGAGCGAGAGCGAGAGCGAGAGCGAGAGCGAGAGCGAGAGAGAGAGAGAGAGAGAGAGAGAGAGAGAGAGAGAGAGAGAGAGAGAGAGAGCGCGCGCACGCGAACAGTTGACCGTTGACGGTTACGTAATGTGAGTTTGAGGGGTGGAGGGGTACCCCACCACCACCCCTCAAATTATCAACGTAGTTAACTTGTCTTTTGTCGCGTAAATGTTAGTCGTACATAAAAAATGTACTTATGCTAATTGATGTAATTTTAAAAGTTCTATCAAATCATGTAATTTGATCTAAATTTACGCCACAATCTTTTATTTTTATTTGTTTTCATTATTTATAAACTGTTTATGTGTTCTGATGGTCAAAAAAATTATATATTTTTATTTTCTTACTCTAATTATTCGCAGATTTTTTTATGTAAACCCCATAATTTTCGTTTCTATAAAACAAAACGTTAAATACTAGTTTGACAAAAATGATGTTCAATAGTTATTTTCTTACCTTTAAAAGGCCTTTCAGCTGGTGTAGTTTGATTTTGAATAACGCTAATAGTTTAGGAAAAAAAAATTTCGATGGTCATTTATCATTGAGTTTAATTTTCAATAGAATGAAAAGAAAGTTTGTGTCATTTAATTTCCTTAATTACTCACAGTTATTTTACGTAAATTTCATAGTTTTCGAGTTATAAAGAAAAAACGTTAACGATTAGTTTGACAGAAAAAATGCACCTATAATCATTTAACTCACTTTAAAAGGCGTATCATCTAGTGTAATTAGATTTTTTATTTAACTCACAGATAATGAATAAAAATATTTCCTTCATTATATAAAGAGTAATTTTATTTTTAAATGTCGTATCAGAAAGTTTGGTTTATATTCACTCTTTGTCTATTCGTAGTCATTGTACGTATACCTTATAGTTCTCGAGCTATAATGAGAAAATCCGTTTTGTGTTAAAAAATAAACTATGGAAAAACATATACTTGGTTGATATAACATTTACACTCTATGAAAGACACGTTTTGAAACATGAGCTCAATAATTTAATTTGACCTCTTAATACTATCAGATTGTCTTAATTTACCGATATGTTGTAGGGAATATTGTAGTATACCTTTCACATCATTGGCCTGCCATATGCACCATATATTTTCTGAATTATTCATATATATGTGTTTTATGTGTTGAGTTACCCCTCTTTGCTAGAGGGCAAGGCACTTGGAAATGCAGTATTCTTAGTTAACTTGAAGGGGAAACTCAATTATTTTACTTTATCATTTAAATAACTAGGCCTCATACTCGTAAGCATTATTATTATTATCATTTCTATAATTATTAATAATTGGTAATCATTGCATTTTGTTAGAAAATTCAAAAATATGGAAAAATTAGAAACTTAAACATAAACGGCTCTCCAACAGCTCTCTAACGGCTCTCAAGGCAAAGATCCGGCTCTTATCGTTCATCTGGAAGAGCCGGCTCTATGAACCGATTCGTTCACGAACGACACATCACTACTGTGACGGTGACTTGTGTGGCCGTCGGCCGAAGCGGAGGCGGAGGCGGGTGAGGGCGACATCTTAGGCCGCGGGACCGTTTCCGTATGCACGGCTGTGGAAAGGAGTCCCTGCGGTATTGGCCCATGGATGTGATGTGGAGGGCATCATGGAGTGTGTTGTCCCAGGCAGAGCGGCAAACCTGAGAGATGATACGTTTTGCCATGGAGAGAGGAAGGGGAAGAGGTGTTGTGTTTACCTCCGACAAGGCTGTCTTGGCGGCGGCGTCAGCGACCTCGTTACCTCCAAGTTCTCCAACACCTGAGTGTGAACCAAGGATCTTTTAAGAATAAGATCCTTGGTGTGAACTGTGAACTGTGAAGGCACCCACTGGAAGGTGATGCTACACCCTACCATCAAATGCTGACCAAAAAACGTCTATTGGCAATTTGTCTATAAATGGAGGAATAAAGATTAGAAAAGGATTATTATCATAATTGTCTTTTCACCACAAAGAAAGGGACAATTACAAGATAAAAAGGGAGAGAATCACACACACACACACACACACACACACACACACACACACACACACACACACACACACACGGTCCGCTAGCGTAGTGGTTAGCGCACTCGGCTCACAACCGAGGGGCCAGGGTTCGATCCCCTGGGCGGACGGAGAATATTTGGGCGAGTCTCCTTTCACGTGTAGCCTCTGTTCACCTAGCAGTGAGTAGGTACACAGATAGATAGATAGTTTATTGACCACAGGTCAAGATAACAACATAGGATTAATTACACAAAAAAAACTTAAAATTACGAGTTATAGAAAAAATACCTATACATAGATATTACAAGTGTAGTCCAAATATTACCCTAATTCTTAACAATTCAGAACACTATCAGGGATTTGATCAGCTACAAACTAGTTGTATGTATGTAGAATTTCATAAATTACCCTGCAAGTTCTATTATGATCATTACAGCCCGTGAACAAATCTTCCATACTAACAATACTATAAGCTTCCCTAATATTCTGTGTCAGTGGACAAGATTCAATCACATGTCTCTCATTCTTCACCAAGCCACAGACACATAGGCGCTCTTCAACAGGGAGGCGACCGCGACCACGCCGATTCCAGGGGCCTGTCTGCACACCTAGGCTGTGACCAGACACGCGAAATCGAGTGAATTCTACTCTATGAGATTCATTAATTGCATTTCTGGATTTGTATATCTCATGCACTGAGAGATCAGGGTTAATTTCCTTGTATACTAAACAACGAGAAGAATCCGAATTTGCAATTAAGTCATGAACATTTCTTATCAGTGAGGTCAATACTGGAGACTGGTTCGTAATAAAGATTTGTACAAGTTTCCCTGTGTGAGTGTTAGTGTTAGCTACTGCTCCGATAGCTAGTGACAAAGGATCATCCTGCATGACTGACCTTTCTAAACACATGTTCCTGAAATAATTGTGTTGCTTAAACTTAATCATGTCTGGAAGCGAGGGGTAACCCGCCTCAGCATAGCACACTAAGTTTGAAGTGCTCCTACGTACACCCAATAGTTGTTTTATTGCCCAGTTGTACAGCTTACTGACACACGTGACATCAGCGCCCACCCATGATTCGCATCCGTACAACAAGGACGACATCACGGCAGCATCGAGTACCTGTCGCTTCACGATAAATGGTACATCGTTATTTTTCTTTAGAAATGATACATATTTCAACACGTGGCACAACTTATTCTTTACATGCACCTTAACAGCCGAGGACACGCAGCCGTCACTCGTGAACGGTGACCCCAAGTAAGTGTAACTTGTACAGTGCTCTATTACCAGCTCGTCCAAGCACAACGGCTGCTTGTCCTCTTCTCCTCCGTTTATTACAAAGAACTTGGTCTTACTACTGTTTATCACCATACCGTACTGTTCACAGAATTGTTTCAATACTTGCACCTTTTTAATAATTTTGCACCTGCTAGTTGATAGTAACACCGTGTCGTCCCTCAGCACCATAATATGCAACCATTCAAGTAATGGTTCCTTCATTACTCGTATTAATTCATTGACAAAAATTATGAACAACAAACACGATGTAGGTGAGCCCTGTCTGTCCGTCACCACAGCGGAGTCCACAATGCTTTCTGTCACTCGATACATAGTCATTATTGCTGCTAACATCACCCTTTCACAACCAATACGCCGCAAAACAGAAAACAACTTTCGTCTCGGAACAAAATCATAAGCTTTGAAAAGTCCACAAAAGTTTACAAATAACTTGGTTCTCTTGCGTTTGTCGGTGTCGGTAAGAAGGCGAAGTATTACAATATGTTTTATGCAGCTACGGTGCTTTTATGTCCCTGCTTGTTCCCTAAAAGGCCTAAACCACAGACTCAACCGTTGGTACAAAATCATGTCATATAGCTTAGCTAAGCTGTTAATTATGCTTATACCTCGGTAGTTGTTCGGGTTTGCTCGATCACCTTTCTTAAAAATTGTAACCACTTTAGCCCTGATCCATGCGTGAGGGTGTACACCGGATGCCAAGATGTTATTAAACACGGTGGTAATTGTTAAGAGTCATTGAACGGGTAACAACGCGAATACACCCACCTCGGGGAAGTCCATCAGGCCCACTCGCCTTGTCGGATTTCATCTTCTTGGCTTCATCTAATACCTCTGCGGGTATAATGGCTTCATCTAGGACAGGTATGGTGACGTGTATCGCGTTATTGACTTCGTCATGATCAGTCACGTTTTCAAAATCCATTACATGATCAGGTGTATCTGAAGGATTCAATACAGCCTCGAAATGTTCTTTGAACTCCTGGTCACTGGGGGTCAAAGTCTCATTTTGATCATCCGTGCTCAGGTCTCCCTTCCAATTATTAGCTCTCCACACCCTGGCGTCATCAGCATCATTTAACAGCCTTTTCCACCTGACCAATCTGACATTTTCCTGACCCGCGCCATCATCCGGCCGGAGACTGTTCTCTGCGCACGTATATAACCTTGACGTGATACTACTCTCAAGATCATCAATTCCCGTGCCTACTACATCACAGACATCTATATGTTGAATGCTGTTCACAAATACCCCTCTGTCCATCCTCCTATATTTGACTGGCCTTTTACTCAACCTTATCCTGTGTGCGTTACCGTGGAGAACGGCGTGGTCGCCCAACAAACCCGCCCTCGCTAACAAGTCGTTAATGTCTACGCCTATACTGGCAACAGTCAGTGTGATGGGGGCATGGTCTGATGGGAGGCCACCCCGCTGCAGCACACCAAAATCCTCCACAAAGTCGAGTAATCTTGGGGAGGCGACACATGTGTCCACCTCAGACACCCACATGTCTCCCCTCCGAAATGTTTTGCCACCAGGAAAATGTTTTTCTCGATACTTTAAGTCAGCGTTTCTCAGCCTTTTTACCCTTGCGGAACCCTTAAAATAAATTACATGTCTCAAGGAACCCTTGCACAAAAAAAATGTATACCATATTTTCTCATATTTTTTTTCATCATAGTTCACGTGTCTCTTAGCCCACTTGACCCCCAGGCGAGTAGAAGTGAAGCCAAATTAACTAGTCCAGCCACATTGAATTGTCAACATAACATGATATTTTTTTTTTACATTAAAAGGGTACCGGCTAAGGGAAAAATAAATTAAGTATGAAAAAAGTCCTGCTTGTCGCCAGACCCTGTAAAGAAAACAGTAGAGAAATATAGACATGGGGGGATAGTTCAATTTAGTATGAGAGGTGTCTTGACACTCCTCTTTTGAAAGAGTTTAAATCATAGGCAGGTGAAAAAACAGACAAATGAAGAGAGTATCAGAGTTTACCAGTGTAAGGGATGAAAGAGTGAAGATACTGGTTAACTCTTGCATTAGGTAGATGGACAGAATAAGGATGAGAAGAAGTAGAAAGTCTTGTGCAGCGAGGCCGCGGGAGGGGAGAGGCATGCAATTTCCATACATAAAATATTAGTGGTTCGTCCTCCATTCCTTGTCTTTCTCTCCACATCTTCGAGAGATAGTTTCTCTGTCTATTCTTAACTAAACTATGTAATGGAGGGTACCCAGCCTCTACATGGCACACGTCGTTGCAAGTAGATGATCTTACGCCCAACAGACTTTTCAGTGACCAGTTGTATAACTTTGTTATCGGTCTGAGATCTGCATTTAGCCAGGACATTAAACACGCATCGAAAATTCTTTTCTTTACTACGAAAGAAAGATCATTATTCTTTCTTAAAAATGAAATAAATTTCATGACGTGTGCCATCTTAACATGGGCGCGAGCCCTGACCGAAGACGTCACCGAACCATCTGCAGTGAAGGGAGACCTCAGGTACACGTACTGAGTGCACCGCTCCACCACCAACCCGTTAACATGTATTGTCTCCCTGTCCTCGAGTGTTCCGTTTAGAACAAAAAACTTGGTCTTCAACTCATTTACCTTCATCGCAAATTCGCTTCATTAGAGATAATTTGGTGATAATTTTTCCGCGTGTTGTAGAAAGCAAGACGGTATCATCCATGAGTATTAAAACATGTAACCACTTTAAAAATCCATCGTTCTCACAGTTCTGTTTTATTAATTTAATCAAATGATTAACGTAAAGAACAAACAGTAGGCATGATGTCGGGGAACCATGTCGCACTCCCAGGGTGGCCGTAAACACCGCGGTGCCGATAACGCTCTGGGTCACGCTGTACATGGCAGCGATAGCAGCCAACATCACCGCGCCGCACCCCAAACGTTTAAGGAATCTAATCAACATGTGTCTCGGTACCAAATCGTATGCTTGGCTCAAGTCAATCAATGTCACGAATAGCTTTTTCTTTTTCTTTCTAGCTAAGTCGGTCAAGATGCGCAATGTTACAATATGTTCGAGACAGCCACGCCGTTTCTGTGCTCCTGTTTGCTCACGGTACGGAGTGAACCATTGCTCTAGTCTCGAACATATAACCATATGAAATAATTTAGCAATACTATTTATTATACTAATGCCTCTATAGTTCTTTGTATCTTTCCGGTCGCCCTTCTTGCATATCGTGAAAAACTTAGCCCTAGTCCAGGACGTAGGGTACTGAGCGGTGGCAAATATCATATTGAAAAGAGTTGTGATAATCATTAACCATTGAACTGGTAAAACCTTAAACAATCCAGGTGGAATACCGTCCGGGCAACACGCTTTGTCTGCCTTGATGTGATCTACCTGGACACTGACCTCACCAGGAGGAATCAGATAGTCTAAAACTGGAATCGACACAATCACATTCTCGGCATTCATCAACATGGTTGCTTGTGGCAGTGCCTAGTAAATCTTCGTAAAAATGCTTGAATTCTTCATCAGTAGGCCTAACATTATTATTAACATCATCATGTAAACAGCCCTTCCAATTAATGGCCTGCCACACCCGCCTGTCGTCCCCGTCCTGCAGCAGCCTGTCCCAGCGGGAGGGGATGCTAGGGGTGGTGGCGGTGGCAGTGCCGTCACCTCCCCGCCTCTCACCCGCTGAGCTGCTACTTCTCGCTCTTTCATACAAGGCATCAGATATGTTTTGGACAAATACATTGACATCATTAAAATGTTCATAATTAGAAACATCAAAATCATTCATAGTGGTAAAAAATGCATTAGTATCCATACTAGGAATTTTGACTGGTCTGCAAACCATCGGGTGACGCTCCTCGTGACTCACCAGCGCCGCGTGGCCGCCCAGCTGGCACGCACGACTGTATATAGTGTCAAAGCTGATATTTGGAACTTTAAGATGAATGCTAATAGGAGCGTGGTCCGATGGCAAGCATTCCGTCTTGTGCACAGAAAAGGAACTGATGTTGTTAACAGTTTCATGTAACACACACCCCACCCACCCACCCACCCACCCACCCACCCACACACACACACACACACACACACACACACACACACACACACACACACACACACCATACACCACACACCACACACCACACACCACACACCACACACCACACACACACACACACACACACACACACACACACACACACACACACTCACACTCACACTCACACTCACACTCACACTCACACAGACACACATACACACATACACACACACACACACACACACACACACACACACACACACACACACACACACACACACACACACACATACTGTCCCCGTGCAAGAAAAAACATGTATTGAAATTAGAAAGAATACAAAGATGTTGCCAGAATTGGAAGACCTAATATATAAGGATAGATTAAAAGATATTGCATCTAACACCATTGCTTGCTTGCTTGATTGATTGATTGATTGTTTATTGGGCTTAATATAATATACATATGCAAAATATAATATTTACATATATACAAGCCGCGGTCCATTGAGTCGAGACTCTTTTATCGACCTGATGCCTTGAGATTTTCTTAATTTGAACAGTCGTGGAGTCATGTGAATTACAGAGTATGTAACATTTATCTTAATGATAATAAAGTAATAATAATAATTATGATAATAATAATAATAATAATAATAATAATAATAATAATAATAATAATAATAATAGTAATAATAATAATAATAATAGTAATAGTGTTAAAAAGAAAAGAAAAAAAGAATAGAAAACATGAGTAATAATAGTGTAAAAAAAAAAAAAAAAAAAAGAAGAAAACAATGTTGTAAACTGAAAAACATATCTAGAATCTATGATAAGACATTGTAGATGAAAATGGAAATAATAATGAATAATAGTAATAATAGTAAAATAAGTAATAATGTGAACAATAAAAACATTTATAACAATAATTTAATATAATATTAATAGCCATATAAGTAATAATGTGAGCAATAAAAAACATGTATGACAATAATCAAATGTACATTTTCAATTATGTTGCTTGTAATTTTCAAAAATCTTGAGCTTTGATTTATGTTTGAAAGAGTTAAGCGTCGTGATGTTCTTCATGTGATCTGGGAGTTGGTTCCATAGTTTTGCTCCTCTAAAAAGGATGTTTTGTTGTGCATGTGTTGTCCTGCATAGTGGGAGTCTGAGATCTCTGGGCCTTCTGGTATCAGTATTGTGGGAGAGGTATATAAAATCATTGCCTATTGGATAATTATGGAGAGCTTTATATACAAATAAACATGTTTGAAGATATACTATGTCTTGAAATTTGAGTAGCTTGTATTGATCAAATAGTGGATTAGTGTGAGCATATCTCTGTTTATGGAACATGATCCGGATTAACTTCTTCTGTGCTATTGTAATATCATTTAAATATGTTTTGATTGATCCTCCCCAAATTGATGAACAGTAAGTCATGTGTGGATATGCAATTGATAAATATATTTGTCTTAAACAGTCACAGTTTATAAAATTCCTTACTCTATATATAATACCTGAGATCTTGGAAATTTTGATTTTCATCTCATTGAGTTGTGGTTGCCAATTTAATCTATTATCTAAGATAATTCCTAAAAATTTGGTGTCTTTTACCTTATTTATTTTGTTGTTACTGATTTTAATTTCAATGTCACTAGATTGATTTAATGAGTGAGATAACATAAAATGGGTCTTTGAAATATTTAATGTAAGTTTATTACTTTTTATCCAGTGTGAAACTTGTTCTAACTCTTCATTTAATGTATTTTTGAGTTCGTTGAGGTTTTTTCCTTGTAAAATAATGTTTGTACCGTCTGCATAAAGAACAAAATTAAGTTTATTGCTACACCGTATTATGTCATTGATATATATTAAAAACAAAATTGGTCCTAAAATAGAACCTTGAGGCACACCACAATTAATGGATTTAAGACAAGAAGTTTTTCTATTATAAACTGTGTATTTTTTTTTGGTTGAGGTAGCACTGGAACCATTTGAAGGCCGGACCACGAATTCCATATACTAGTAATTTTTGTAATAAAATGTCGTGTGGTATGGTGTCGAATGCTTTAGTAAAGTCACAAAAGACAGTTATTTGGTATAATTTACTATCTAAGGCGTTGTAAATACCTTGGGTGATTTGGTGTATTGCCTGTTCAACTGAATGGTTTGGGCGAAATCCATGTTGGCATTCTGTTAATAAGGAATGTTGGGAAAGATGATTAATGAGCCTTTTTGCTACCAGTTTTTCGAAAATTTTACTAATACTTGTTAGAATTGATATTGGTCTGTAATTGGTGTGTAGGGATGAATCACCTTTCTTATAAATGGGTATTACTTTTGCTACTTTTACGTGGTTAGGAAGGAAGCCTTCTTTGAAAGACTTGTTAGTAATACATACAAGAAATGGAGAGACCTCTTCACAACATTCTTAAAACATTTTAACATTAATTTCATTGATGTGATACAGATACACACCGAACCATTTGGTAGGCTTTACTCAACAAAGAACTGGAGCATAGTCTGTAACAATACCGAAAAAAGCCAATGCAGAAAACCATCCAGAAAACAATAATAACATTGTCAGTTACACAATCACGTGACCATATAAACCATAGTAACCCCAAACCCAAACACACAATACACACCTTTCCACAGCTCCTTCAGTGAGAGAATGACAATCCCTCGTTCGAAAGAGGGTTACATCTGTTCCGGAACATTATCCGAATCCAAAGGTCGAACCCCAAAACATGCTTCAAATAGTAGTGTAACCCCTAGCTCTTAACAGGCTTCGAATATAATTATTACCTCGAAAACACCACAATCACCCCTTGTTCATAAATGTAACATTATGTTGCTTCGTAGCGGATGTGTATGTACGCCGGCATTCCAAAAATAGAGAACAGCTGATTCAAACAAGTAATAACAGTCGCAGTAGTCACGTTAGCGCAAGGAAATACGAACGGAAATCTTGAGTACTTATCAACAATATTGAGAAAATAGTGGTTGCGGTCCGTGCTTGGCAAAGGGCCCTTGAAATCCAAGTTGAGTTGTTCGAAGGGTCTAGTAGCTTTCACAAGTGATGTCTTGGCAGGGTTGTGAAATCTTGGCTTACATTCTGCACATATTTTGCATGATCTTGCTACTTGCCTGACTTCTTCCATAGAGTACGGCAAATTCTTTGATCTTACGAAATGGAACAATCTCGTGACACTAGGATGGCACAGAGCATCGTGTAAAGTGTAAAGTGTCTGTCCGTCAGGGTTAGTCACGCTACAATATGACCTTGACAGGACGTCAGGGGGAATATTATCCCGGCCCGGCCGGTACACTATGTCGAAGTCATAACAAGACAATTCCATCCTCCAGCGGAGTATTTTATAATTTTTTATCTTACTTTTATGCTGCTTATCAAATAGAAATGTAACTGAGCGTTGATCAGTCGTTATGGTAAAATGTCTACATGATAGATAATGCCTCCGGTGGCGGACAGCCTCCACTATTGCCTGAGCTTCCTTCTCCACAGCTGAGTGTTTCTTCTCCGATCCTTGTAGTGTACGGGAGAAGAAGGCGACAGGACGTCCTGCTTGAGAAAGTACTGCAGCGATGGCCCCGTCAGAGGCGTCAGTTTCCACGTCAAACGACAATGACTCATCGATCGCACTAACGACCGATGATTCTATGTCTTTCTTTAATTGATAGAAGGCATCAGCAGCTTCTTTCGTTACGGGAAACGAAGTGGTGGTGGCCAGGGATCAAATTTTCCTCGAAAAGTCATAGATCCACTGAGAATAATAGCTGAAGAGACCAAGGGTTCGGCGTAGTGACTTAAGGTCATCAGGCACTTTTAAGTCGTGCAATGGTTTCAACCTTTCTGGGTCTGGACGCATCTCTCCTCCTTCAGCCACATAACCCAAAATGTGAAGGCTACGAGTTGAAAATATACACTTATCTTTATTGTAGTTTATGTTCAGTCTTTTGGCAGTTTCCAGAAATTTCTTGAGGTTTTTGTCATGTTCTTCCTGTGTCTTACCACATATTGTGACGTCGTCCAAATACGCATAAGTACCGGTAAGGTTCTCCTCCTTGATGAATGTGTCCATGATCCGTTGGAAAGAGGCTACTCCATTTGTCACACCAAATGGGACACGCGTAAACTGGTATAGTCGCCCACAAGCTTCAAATGCAGTGTAGTGCTTCTCTTCAGCTTTCAATGGGACCTGATGATAAGCGCTTCTAAGATCGATCGTACTGAATACACGGTATTTAGCAATCTGATTGACAGTGTCATCGATGCGTGGTAGTGGAAACGTATCTAGTAAGGTGAACTTATTTATAGTTTGGGAATAATCAATGGCAAGGCGTTTCTTGCGAGTCTCACTTTTAACTACGACTACTTGCGCACGCCACGGAGAATTACTTTCCTCAATAATCTCTTCCTCGAGCAGTCTCTGGGTTTCTGCTTCAATAAAGTGTCTATCCTCCGAGGAGTAGCGCCGTGACCGAGCGGCTATTGAGTGACAGTCTGCGGTGAGGCTTCCGAACAATTCCGGAGGATCAACACGAAGCTCACTCATCCCGCCACAAATCACCAGGGGAGGTAGGGCACCACCATACTTTATGGTGACGCTGTCGTGCAGCTTTTGAAAGTCTTGCCCGAGTATCACATCAGCACATAGCTGAGGGAGTACCGTCAAACGCACGCCACCGTACTCATATCCATTCACCTTCAAGTTTACTTCACAAAAGCCAGTAGTTTGAGCACTCAGAGAAGTAGCCGCCATAGTAACTGCACTTTGAGAACTGTGTACGGTTAAGGATTGGCGCTCGATCACGTCCGGGTGGATAAAGCTTTCAGAGCTTCCACTATCTATCAGTCCATCCACTTCTGTCCCTTCAATAGAAATCTTAGTTACCGCCTTACGCAATACACTTGGAGTTGCTGCTAGAGTGGCACAGTTAGCAGTGGTGGTTGGTGGTGGTGGCGGCGGCACTGCGACACACTTTAGCGTAATGCCCTTTCCTGTGACATTTATTGCAGTTGGCGTCCCGAGCAGGACACTTGAACCGTGGGTGCTTGGAAAACCCACAAAAGAAACACTTCGCAGTCGCAGCAGCCATAACCGGAACAGTTTCGGAACTCTTGTCACTTTCTGAATCCTCACAAGTAGCACCGAGCACACGAGTGGAAGAAGCACTGTCGTATAACTCCGAGTTTCTCTGAGCCGAATCAAGTGCTCGAGCCTGATCGAACATAGTAGAGAGGTCTAGCTTCTTATTTTCCAGCAGACGCTGTCGAATGGACTGAGAAAGGAGACCACTAATGAACGAGTCTCTAATAGACTCCTCACAGTATTGGGTCGCAGATATAGCCTTGAAGTTACATTCTTTGCTCAATGTTTTCAGCGCCTGAAAATACTCATCCAACGTCTCTCCACTTTGCTGCCGCCGAGTAGCGAGGCGGTGGCGAGCAAACACTTCGTTAGTGGGTTTTACATATTGAGATTTAAGTACACTTATAGCATCTGCGTATGTAACACAATCCGAAATAGTCTCGTATATTCTGGGAGACACATGGTTCGTAAGAACTGTCAGCTTATTCAGATTGTCCTGAGGTAACACTGCGAGGAAATTTTCGAAAGTTTGACACCAGTGTGTCCACTCTAATGCTGCCGTGGGCGCGCTGGGATCGGCGTCCAACCGTTCAGACCTCAGTATACGTTCCATGTTGTCCAAGAAGTTACGTCGCCCCCACTCAGCAAAAAATGTTTGGAGTTGAAAGTTATTTGTTGAGTAAATTGATGTGATACAGATACACACCGAACCATTTGGTAGGCTTTACTCAACAAAGAACTGTAGCATAGTCTGTAACAATACCGAAAAAAACCAATACAGAAAACCATCCAGAAAACAATAATAACATTATCAGTTACGCAATCACGTGACCATATAAACCATAGTAACCCCAAACCCAAACACACAATACACACCTTTCCACAGCTCCTTCAGTGAGAGAATGACAATCCCTCGTTCGAAAGAGGGTTACATCTGTTCCGGAACATTATCCGAATCCAAAGGTCGAACCCCAAAACATGCTTCAAATAACCCCTAGCTCTTAACAGGCTTCGAATATAATTAATACCTCGAAAACACCACAGTCATCATGACCTGGGGACGTTATCTTAAGTTCTTGAATTATGGATTTGACTTCTGTAACTGATGTTGGATTAAGATAAAAAGATATATCAATAGGTTCTGGGAGGAAATTTCTGTATGTATTAAGATTTGATTGGTCTTGAGGTAATATGTTTGCAATATTACAAAAGTAATCATTAAATTCCTCCGCTATGTGCTCATTATTTGTCAAAGTACGATCTTAAAACGAGATGGAAGGCGGTGGCTCTGATCTTTTATTTTTCCCTGTAAGTGTTTTAATGATATCCCAAGTTTTCTTAGTATTCCCTGCGTTTTCTTTGAGTTGGTCTTTATAATAATTCTTTTTAGCTCCTTTTATCGTTGCCGAAAGTTGATTTCTAAATCTCTTGAAAGTAGTTTCATATGTAACGGGCCATTTTGCATAGAGTTTCTGCAACCTATTCGTTGTTTGATTGAATTTTTAATTCCTGAAGTTATATATGGTTTGCCATAATGTTTTTCTTTTATGGTGATTTGCTTTACAGGGAAATGATTGTTATAAAGATTTAAAAAAAAAATTATGTAAGTCCCAAATGCGTCATTTACGCTCTTACCATTTATTTCTTTAGACCAATTATATTGAGATAGTTCAGATTTAAATGACTAAACTGAATCATTATGAAATACTCTTTTTGTTATTTTGATGTGTGAGCACTGATCATTGCATTGAGGGATGGAAAAAGAGCTGAAGACTGGGAAGTGATCACTAATAGGAGAGGCCACAAACTCTCGAGTTTCCAGTGATCGCTGGCTATTTTAATTCAGAGGTTGGTCTACTGTGATCCTGAGCAAAGAGCCGCATTATTCTAAAATCCCTCTAGCGATAGATATTGATGCACCGCATCTGCATTCTGAAAAATAAGGTTCCTCTGTTGTTCTACTAATCGTCCAGATAACATTCATTACAATTTTTGCTCTGAAATAACTACTTCAAGCAAAATACTCTCATCGGGTGTCACAGCGCGGTATGTTTTTTAACATGTATCCTGCTGCATATTTCGTCGGGGCAATTTTTTAACAGTCTTCTAAGATTGTAATGCTTCATCTGTAAATTGCTAAGGAGACTGTATTAAGTATTATTCTCAAAAAAGAAGAAAATACTCGACCGAAATCGTACCGGGGCGAAACATCCGACCGAACTCAGTCACACACCGACTGCTTCAAATCTCAGCAAAACAAACGCGCGCGGCAGCTACACCACCAAGAGTCCAAGACCAGAACCACAGTTATGCCAAATTATACATGTGCTGTTGCTGACTGTACTTCTTCTTCACGAAAGAATGACCCAGCAGTCAAAGGATGGTGTGTCTTTCCCAGGAAAAAGGACGCTGCTCGTAGAAGACTGTGGGAGTACAAATGCAAGAGAGGCCCCAAATGGAAAGCAACAAAGTACCATGCTCTTTGCTCCAAACATTTCATCAACTAGTGCAACGGGCCATCACCATCTCACCCTGATCCAGAGCTGTTTGGCTATAATCAGTGGAAGACGACAAGTGAGGGAAGTGAAGTGAGTGTGGGTAAGACAAGAGCATAACCCAATGCACGAGTCATTGATGCTGAAGCAAACGTCACGCCAGCCCCCCCAGCTGCTACTGTTCCCACCACAGCAGAGGTATGAATATGTTAATGCAAGGGTTAGTATTAATATTATAGACAAGTAATGAATATTGTGCAGCACTGGCTTAGAATAAATAGTCAAGAGGGGTAAAAAAGTCATGTTTGTAAAACTCCCAGATTTACTGTCAAGAAAAATACCTGTAGCATAGGTTCCAAAAAATTGTTGTGATGGGGAAAAAAAGTTCAGCATTGTACAGCAACTAAATGATACTTGATAGATCAGCATAGTTACATTCTTCTGGAAAACAGAAGATACAATGCAGTACTTCCTTTTGGTTTTGTTTTGAGTGTATAAGTTTACTCAGAGGAAGCAGACCATTACTACTACTTGTACATATGGTTTCATTGTTAAACATTTAAGTTATCCCTGACCATCGCCCACGCTTTTTGTGTTACATTAAGGCTGTCTTACAATGAAAGTGATCAGTGCATATTTTTGTATTTTAACTAAGGAATATCTTTTTTTCAGTTGGAAGATGATATGGCAGACCGACGAGTCAGGACCAGGAATATGATTGTTTCCAGTGATAACAGTGGACTGCCTTGTAAAAAGATTTTACTATCCATATTTGAGGCTATTCAGAAAAGAGTAAGCAAAATTGAATATTGGAGAGGCCCTAAATCTACAAAAATTAATGACCTCAAGAATGGAGCAGGTGGCAGAACTAAAATAATTGATCACTTTGATGAATATTTAATAACTCTTGTTTATATTCGAGAAGGAATGACAATGAGAATTTTGGCAGACTGGTTTGGAATATCAAAGAGCTCTGTTACCTGCATTATCAACACATGGATAAATCTGCTGTATCAGATTCTGAAAGACTGGTTGATATGGCCTTCTGCCGACCAAGTCAAAAGTACATTGCCTGCAAGTTTTCCACCCAAATATGCTGCCACTAGAGTAATCCTGGATTGCACAGAACTTTTTATGGTTAAACCAAAGAATTGTTCTGCCCAAGCCAGTACATATTCTCAATACAAACATCAAAATACTGTCAAAGTACTGATAGGGGTAACTCCTAGAGGACTAATCACATTTGTCTCAAAACCATATGGAGGTAATATATCTGATCGGCACATATCAGAAGTTACTTATGACAACAATATAGAAAGCATTATTATTTTGTCCTATGACAATTATAAGGACATGTAAATGAGAAAATTTAGTACAGTATGTTACTTATAGTGGGAGAGGAACCAGCCGACCCCATGTAACATGAGAAAGATCTAATATGAAGAAAGGTAGGTGGGCATACAAAGCTAACTATCCTTCCAATTACCATACCCTAAATATGTTTAGCTGCAGAATATGATATGATATGATTAAGGTTTACAGATGGGTAAAAGGAATTAATAAGGGAAACATTGATCAGGTTTTAGAATTTAGTTGCCAGGATAGGACACGTGGAAATGGGTATAAGCTAGAAAAATTTAGATTCAGGACAGACATAGGTAGATATTGGTTCACAGAGTCGTGAACGATTGGAATAGGCTGGGTAGACACATAGTAAGTGCTGAATAGGTAGCTTTAAAAGACGGTTGGATGAGAGTATGGATAGGGATGACAGGTGGGATGGCTAAATATTGGATTATTCCAAGGGTGCGGGACAAGGAGCTGCCTCGTGTAGGTCATTAACTGGCCTTTTGCAGTCTCCTCATTTCTTATGTTCTTATGTTCTTATGATACGGGAGAAGACTTGAGAGAAGCAGCGGCAGAGGTTACCGCGTGTGGCTTGTTATTGTTTATTGGACCATCTTAGAATAACTATTAACATTTAATATGAATGAAGGAGCCAATATAGTCTTTGATTATTAGCTGTTTGTTGTTTTGTTATACTCAAATGCTAGGAACGACTAGTAAAATAAGCTTCGTTGATTGGAAAAGGGTAGAATAAAATTTGTCCCTTAGTGGAGATCATCAGTGAATGTATGCAATTTTTTTTCTCCATAACTGAGCCCCTATACAATACACGTAAAGAAGAAAACTGTTTTCAATATTACATTACTTTGTTTTAAGGGGACAGGAATATGCCTAATTTTTTCTATCTAGTTGACCAACTTTTCGTGATCATATTATCTTAGTTGGTGAATCTGGCATCTTTTCTCAGAGTTTGTGGCCTCTCCTATTGAAGTGTATATGATGCCACTACATTGATAATTTTGCATGTTGTTGGTCCAAATATGATCAATTAATGTTGCCGATGTACTTGTTACTCTTGTAGGTTTTATAATTACAGGAAAGAATGAGTAATGATATATTAATTGTAATAATTCACTTACATTTTTATCTGTATGTTTAAGTAAATTTATATTCAGGTCTCCCATTAAGTAAATACAAAAGTTGTGCTTTGAAATAATAGATCCTAAGAGTTGTTCAAGTGTCGACATGAAATCCTGGATGCTTGCATTAGTTGGTCTATAGAGAATTCCAACAAGAAACTTAACATCATCTTTAGTGCACTGTACAAATAAGGATTCAATGTATGGGAGTTGTAAAGAGAGATCTAAGTGAATTACCCCTTTGAGTTTTTTCTTGATGTAAAGTGCCACACCACCGCCTTTAGTGGATTTGTTGTTGAAATATGTTATATCCATTTAGTGAGTAAAGTGAAGAGATCTCATCATTTAAACGTGTTTCACAGAAACCAAGGATATCCATTGTATCATTAATTGTATTAAGACATTGATCACTGAAGGTGTCTAGATGGAGTGGTATACTGCTAATGTTGTATGCTAATAAATTCAAATTGGAAGGCATTAGGTTGATATTTGACTCTAAGTCATCACAAAAATAATAATTGCACACAGGCTCATTTATGCCATATGAAACAAGGTAATCATCTAAGGCATTCCCGCCATCATTGTATGAAAATGGGTGAAATATATAATTATCAATAACACTTAAAGGAAAACTATGTTCTTTGTCTATATTTAAGATATTGAATAATGCTGTATCATCTAATTCACAAAAAGATAGATGTATTTGGTCTATTGACATTGTAGAGGCTATTTAACTATTCACAAATGACTGTAGCATAGTGTCTTACCGAAATCATTACTTCCTTGCTTTGACCGCCGAATTTCTAGTATTTCTCTAGGCTGGTTTACGTGTAGATGTTAAAACAGGGGATTGCAGACTCGGGCCTGCCGCTGGAGCAGAACCTCTTAGCCCTTCATCACCGACTGGCAACTCAGCAGAAGCGCCAGTGATTGCGCCTCTGCCTGCACCACCCGAAGCACTCGGAGTCGAATCAAGTAATGCTTCAGTACCAAGAGCAGCAGCCACAGCACCTGTAGCAACACTTTCCGGGACAGTAACAGCCCGACCACCACTTCTATCACTGATAACGGCACTCCAACTAGTACTGAAACCGGTGTTCCCTCCCACTGTAACGTCCCGACCCCTCACCGCATTGCCCAGCGTACCTTGCCTGTCTTTGATGACTAGCTTGGTGTACCTGAAGTATGCTAGTTTGCCATTAGCCCTTGCTTGTTTGAGGAGTGGTATTTGGTCTTTGCGTATTTGCTGCGAAGCAGGGCACAGCTCTTCATTTATGAAGATTCGGGTACCTCGAAGCTTTGAAGCATTCCTCATCACCGCATCGCGATCACAATAGCGTTGGAATCTTGCAATAATTGGGCGATGACGGCTGGTGTTGAATTGTCCTGTTCGATGAGCTCGTTCAATGTGGATATCCGAAAGTTGCAGTTTGTCTTGCAGGAGCTTCGATACTTGTTTGGCAGTTTGCTCCCAGGTTTCACCACCTTGAAGCTCTTCGAGTCCTATTATTTGTAAGTTGTTTCTTCTGTTGTAATCTTCTTGGTAGTTACACCGGTCTTCAAGATCTTTGGTTGATTTTGTTGTTGCTTGTATATCTTTAGTCAGACTATTGATGACTTCTTTACTGTTCTCCTTTTCCCGCTCGAGTCGTTTCACTTCAGTCTCGAGGTCTTTCACTTCCTTTTGTGTGTATTCGAGACTAGCTGTTAGATCACTAACGGTTGACTCTAGTGCTTGAATTTTTCCATTTATTTGTCCCATAAACACCTCCAAAGCACTTCTATAAGCTTTGTCCTGAGTGTCAAACAAAGTCTTGAGAAGTGATGGATCCATTTCAGCAAATCAGTGTGTGTTGAGCGGGAGCAGGTTTTTTAGACGTCCGATCACCACGACAGTCAGTGACAGAGAAAGAAAGAAGATAAAGAGGTGACTTAATTGCAATACATAAATTGATGAACAACCTTAAGGAAACAGATAGAAAAGACCTAATATTCACAAGAAAAGGAGAGGCTAGAAATTTTGAGGGGACACAAGAAAAAATTGCAAAAAGGAATTTGCTTGATAGACACAAAAAATATACAGTTTTCTCAAAAGAAGTATAGATATTTGGAAAGGACTGAAGGAAGAGGTGATAATGGCAAAGAATGTACTGAAGGAAGAGGTGATAATGGCAAAGAATGTACTGAAGGAAGAGGTGATAATGGCAAAGAATGTACTGAAGGAAGAGATGATAATGGCAAAGAATATACTGAAGGAAGAGGTGATAATGGTAAAGAATGTACTGAAGGAAGAGATGATAATGGCAAAGAATACATCAACTGAAGTTAAAACTGAACATATATAAATACGGAGACAGGACGATATGAGTGTATCTCAAACCCTGTAAACTAGGCTACAAATAGTCACTTTCATTATTCACTTTCATTATTCACTTTCATTATTCACTTTCATAATTACCTTTCATTATTAATTTTAACTATTTACTGGCATTATTAATTTCAACTATTCACTTTCATTATTAATTTAAACTATTTACTTTCAATATTCATTTTCATAATTAATTTTCATTATTCATTTTCACTATTAATTTTTATTATCAATTTTCATTATTCACTTTCAATATCAATCTTAACTATTCACTTTCATCATTCACTTTTATTCTTCGCTTTCATTATTCATTTTCATTATTCACTTTCATTATTCATTTCCACACTTCATTTTCATTATTAATTTCCTTTACGTTCAATGTTGAAAGTTTTGATAAGTTCATATTTATAAAACTAAGTTGCATGAGAGAGAGAGAGAGAGAGAGAGAGAGAGAGAGAGAGAGAGAGAGAGAGAGAGAGAGAGAGAGAGAGAGAGAGAGAGAGAGAGAGAGAGAGAGAGAGAGAGAGAGAGAGAGAGAGAGAGAGAGAGAGAGAGAGAGAGAGAGAGAGAGAGAGAGAGAGAGAGAGAGAGAGAGAGAGAGAGAGAGAGAGAGAGAGAGAGAGAGAGAGAGAGAGAGAGAGAGATAACTCAATCTAAAATAAATATATCCTCTTCTCTTTGCTCACTTAACCGGTCACATACCGGCCCCGCTTCCCGCCCCCCCCTCCCCTCTCTCTCTCTCTCTCTCTCTCTCTCTCTCTCTCTCTCTCTCTCTCTCTCTCTCTCTCTCTCTCTCTCTCTCTCTCTCTCTCTCTCTCTCTCTCTCTCTCTCTCTCTCTCTCTCTCTCTCTCTCTCTCTCTCTCTCTCTCTCTCTCTCTCTCTCTCTCTCTCTCTCTCTCTCTCTCTCTCTCTCTCTCTCTCTCTCTCTCATGGATCCATATGAGACTACTTTTATTTTTTGGTTTACTATGAATGTAGTCTTGAACAAACCTTCCTGTCACTGTACTATTCGTATTACTTATTAAATTAACTACAAAGCACAAAAGACCATCATCATCATCATAGCTAGCCCCCCGTTCGGTGGCGACTCTCGCATTGATCATGAGCCGAGCTCAGCCAATCACAACGCCGCGTTTCCTAGCGATGGCATGGATATCATCGCTACGCGTCACTATGCTTTCAGAGCATCAGCCGGGGGGGCTTGGACTGAGACTGTTAGTTTGTTTGTTTACATTTTAGCCTCAGATTCTTAGATTTCCCCTGTCGGAGACGTTTAAGTTTAAGATCCGTCAGAGACTGAGGTTTACCCAGGAACAATGTACTAAGATCTTTTGAAGTTGTAGAATAAGTAATTAAGACAGTGAAGCCAATACATTCGTGTATATGATGAAGTAAGACAGTTTAATATCGCCGTCTCGATAATCAGGAATTGGTCTTACAACAGATGGTCAAGAAACGCCCTAAAAATCGACTATTGATAACTCAATACCTACTGTACCTAACTGTCTACATACAGACAGAGGCGATATAAAATAACAGACTTGATAGGAAAAGACCTTAATTATATCTGACATGTAAGTAATAACCTCGGGACAAGACACTAATGTTATCTCCATATTATTCCTCAATTACTTTCATTTTCAATTTTTACACAATGCAAGTCTCCCAAACATGTACGAACATAGTTTTCTACATACTTGTATTCATTGATGTATATGGGTTTATGTCTTGAATGTTTATTTATAATCTAAGATCTAATCTATTGTATTTTACGTCAATAAATTTTCTTGGTTTTCTATCATGTTTACCTAAAAAAAACATTTTTTAAAAGTAAATTACAACAATAATTTAATATGAATACTCAGATGGTTTGGATACCTGAAAAGACTGGGTGAGTTGCCAAGAAAGATGTACAATGCTGGGATCATCTTCTGGGTAACGTAATCCTGCTATTGCCACTTAGAAAACAATACGAAAACATAAAGCTCATAAAAAAATACAACTAATATTGTTAATTGAAAAGTTAGAATCAAGAACGGATAAATTTTTATTTAGGTTAGGTTAGGTTATTTTCTTAAGCAATTTAATGTCGAGGAATTGATAGTTCGAGAAATTATTTCTTGAGCAATTTACTGTCGAGCAATTGACTTCGAGAAATTTACCTAGATTCAGGCTATAATATGGCAATCGGGAAAATATCTAAAGTAAAATGCCTAACTTTTGGGTAATGAAATATAAAAAGCTTATATAACCGAACCTAACCGAGCCAAACCGTACCTAACCAAACCTAATCTAGCCATAACCTAACGTAACTTAGCCGGTATTAATTTACATCATCATCAGCATGCTCTAGAAAATTCAGGGTTGTACTTTTGCATTACCTGTTGCATTTTGAAGGTTCTCTTAATCCAAATTCCGTCGCAAATTCTTAGTTTGTGAGATATTCAATGTTTTCTGTGAGATCTCTTCGGAAAGTAAAGTTTAGTTTCATTTTAACAAGGTTCTGATATTTGTCAATGTAGGTTAGGGTTTTGGTTAATATAGGTTATGTTATGTTAGGTTCAGGTAAATATTCGTAAGACGACTCAGTCTGTTTATTTGACAAAGCAATTTGTTTCTGATAGATTTTGATGTGTTTTGAATTAATCTGATGTTTGTTTGTTATGCCAAATATTTTTTTCCTCAAGGTGAAAATTGCCAGAAAAAAGTCAGATTAATTCAAAACCATCAAAATCAATTGGAGAAAAATTTGTTTCAGTAAACCTAAGCAAACCTAATTAAAACTAATCTAACCTAAGCAAACCTAAGTAAGACTAACCTAACTAAAGACGTTTACATGTAATGTCAAGACCACTTGCCAAGATGCAATGACTAGGCAAATTCTGACCAACATATCGCAAACACTTTCAATATACGAATTTCTGCGTTTGCGAGTGTTTGGCCTCTGGTCATTTAACCAATCACAATTCATTCAAGTTCAGAACTTCATTTATGAAGACACTCAACGGGATATATTTCGATTAAATAAGAGGAAAGTAAGACGTTCAAGACCATAACAGTTGTAGAAAATTATAAGATTTATAATATATATGTTGTTTTTAGTATAAAAGTTAACCAAAAACAAGCATAAAGCTTGAAATATATTAGGGAAGTATTGAAAATAACGAAATGTGGGCCCTCTGCGTGGGTGGAGCGAAGCGGGTGTGTGTGTTTTCATGAGAAAGAATCTGGGTATATATTTCGAATAAATCAGAGGAAAGTAAGATGTTTGAGACCATTATAGTTGATCATATACATAAGAATTATATTATATATATTGCTTTTAATATAGAAGAACACCAGAGACAAGCAAAAAGATTGTAATATATTAGAGAATTGTAGAAAATAACGAGATGTGGCATTCAAACCTGTGTGGGTGTTGACGTTTCAATGCATTATGTGGTTGTGGCTTCGACCATACAATTGTTCCCTTTTTCCAAATAATAAGTAAAAAACATATTATATTGTTTACAATTATTTCCATCAAATTAAAGTAAGAAATAAGATGTTTGTATATTGCACACAAATATGTAAGCAAAAGAAAATTTAGACAATGAAGACAGATCCAGTTTCGAACACAAACATTTCACTTGGAGCCCGCACTCCAGATACGAAGGCCGGGCCCGCGTCACCTCCTCAGGGCCAGGTGGCACACTCACACATTCGCTCGCTAGCAGGCAGCACTCAAGTCTAGCCAATGCCATTTATGAAGACATCCAGTGCTCACACATACACACACATACACACACACTCTCATACACGCACACACACACACACACACACACACACACACACACACACACACACACACACACACACACACACACACACACACACACACACACACACACACACACACACACACACACACACACTTTCACACACACACACACACACACACACACACACACACACACACACACACACACACACACACACACACACACACACACACACACACACACACACACACACACACACACTCATACACACACACTCATACATGTATTAGAATAGGATGTGTTTGGTACCGGCTTGGTACCCACGTGGCTTGGAAGAGTAGAGGTAGCGTGGATGATACTGGAGGTCTTGTTTCAAACACTCACGGCTTGATATAGATGAGGTGAGCGAGGCAAGGGCGTGTGTGTAGAGTCACTTACTGGCGGAACGATGCACGTGGTGAGGATAGAGACGACGGAGGAAGATGAAGCTTGATAATTCGTCGCTTGGAAGGACGAATACCACCGTTGCACACCAATTGTATTAGAATAGGATGTGTTTGGTACCGGCCTGGTACCGACGTGGCTTGGAAGAGTAGAGGTAGCGTGGATGATACTGGAGGTCTTGTTTGAAACACTCACGGCTTGATATAGATGATATATTGAACAATACACTTGATGTAGATATAGAAATATACAGTGACTATGACCTTAGCCTGCCTTGAGAGAGATGACGACTTGTTGATGGTGGTAGCGAGCTGAGAGATGATGAGCTACTTAACAGAGTGGAGGCCGGAATGAGAATGAGAAGTGGTGCTGGCGGGAGGCTGAGGTGCGAGTGGGTGGAGCCAAAGGGTCGCGCGGTTAAAAATGCGCGACTATGATTGGCCTGAGTTGACCTGGGATGACGTCAAACTCACAGAGCGTTCCTGATTGGAAGCGGCACGTGTGGCCTCTGACTTGACGCCTTGACTGGCATGTGAATTCTAGGGGGGGAATGGAAAATTCCCTTACCCTCTCACACACTCTCATCTCTCTCTCTCGGCTAGAAACAATGAATAACTTAAAACTAGTTAACAATGATTTACAGATATGATACATACACACACACACAATCATACACACACACACACACACACACACACACACACACACACACACACACACACACACACACTCTCATACACACACACACACACACACACACACACACACACACACACACACACACACACACACACACACACACACACACACACACACACTCATACACCCCCCCCCCCCCCCCCCACACACACACACACATCTTGCTGCTACTGGTAAGGTGATCTGAATACGACGATAGATGGACATGTTATGGGCTTAGGACGAGTGTGGAGGGTGCTGTAGTTTCAATACAGAATCAGCAGGATATACATTTCGAATAAATAAGATGAAAGTAAGATATTTGAGATCATGACAGTTGTTGAAATACATAACATTTACATTATTAATGCTGTTTTTAATATAACAGAAATCCACAAACAAGCATAATGATTGTAATATATAAGGGAATTTGTACTACATAGCGAGATGTTGGCTTCTACCTTAGGTGGAGTCAAGGGTGGAAGCGGTGCGAAATATACGGAGAAACCATGATATCTATTTCGAATAAATCTGAAGAAATTAAGATGTTTGAGATCATTTCAGTGCTTATAATTTAAAATATGTATATAATATATGTCGCTTTTAATATAAAAGAAAACTAAAAACAAGCATTAAGATTGAAATATATTAGGAAAATTGTGGCAACACCAACCAAGACATTTCTCCTTAAAATCGTGTTCGTGAAAACAAGGCAAGCCGTTCGAAGTTTGGCGACACATGTAAACGCCTTAAATCTAACCTTCTTAAATCAAACCAGGTAAAGATTCGTAAGATGACCCACTCGATATCTCGTTATCTTTATAATGCACTGCAAATTCAACCTCAGATACTTGTTCAGATAGGTTAGGTTTGATTATGTTTGCTTAGGTTAGGTTGGGTTTAATTAGGTTTGCTTAGGTTTACTTAAAATATTTGTTTTCTTATTGATTTTGATGGTTTGAATTAATTTCATTTATTTGTGGCAATTTTTACCTTGGGGAAAAAAATGCATTGCATAACAAACAACCATCAGATTTATTCAAAACACATAAAAATCTATCAGGAAAAAATTGCTTTGTCCAAAAAACAGACTGGGTCGTCTTCTAAAACTTTACCTAGGTTAATTTAGAAGGTATCAAATGTTCTCTATGATCAAGAGTAGGAAGTTGGACGAATTGCAGATATTTTATTTCGTATACAGACTCCATAATGGTGAAGATGTAAAATTATACCCCCATAACCTAACATATCATAACCGCCGGAAACCATTACAGAGTACACTAGATGTATAGTATGTACGACTTCATATTTATATCGATATCGTCGAAGCAGTAGTTATGCAGAAATACCAAACTATTTACTGACAATCATTGTATTTTGTCTTCTCCCAAGAAACCCGCATTCCCACAGGTCCCCAGAATTGTTGGGGGTTGATGAGGATGTCTTATTAGATATGCATTTGCGACGAAAATCAATGTCAAATAAATCGTTCGAAATGGAAATTTTTTTATACGAACAGTGTGTTATTTACATCCAAGTGCATTGGGAAGAGTTAGAAATTTACCAGCCACACAATCATCTACGTTATATCACTACGCTCACAGGAGTTTACGGCTTATTTTATCTCCTCACATCATCTTGCCATCTAAATACTGCATCTACTGCGGCTATATTTGCTCCAGACTCTATTATATGTTAATCAGCAAGTTTTTTCTACGGCGATAAGGGTGCCCACGAAAAGGGTGCGCCGCCATGTTGGCTCAATCAGCTGATTATCTCAACACTGGAAAAAAAAAAAACATAACGACGTCGCTAGTGTCCAAAATCGTTCAGCGCCCTAGATCTTGCCTGTCACAAAGTATGGAAAAAGGTATGCTGTTTTGATCCAACGATGTATTTTAGAGGCAGAAACCTAGACTACATAACACACGTCATTACATGTAGATCGCCTCACTCCTAACACTGTTTTCAAACCACAATTAGAAAGGTTAGACATAGATGTCCTATCCGCTCCTACCCATGAGTGGCATCCGTACACAAGTGTTGACATGAGTGTTGCCTCGTACACATGCCTCTTCACTGTGTAAGGAAGGTCATTATTCTTATTGATAAATGATATAAACTTTGAGTAGATGAGGAATTTTAGAGCTGACGTGAGCCTTGACAGCGGATGAGGCGGAGCTGTCACTGGTAAAGGCCAAAGGGAGACCACCTCTACTACCACCACCACCACCACCACTACTACCACAATCACCACCACCATTACTACCACTACTACTACCACAACCACCACTAATACTACCACTACCATCACCACCACCACCACCATTACTAATACTACTGTAACCGTGGTGCCCAGTGGGTGTGACTGGGGTGCTAGTTGGTCGACTGGAGAGAGGAAAACTCAACTCCAGCTGAGGTTGTTTATTATCGAAAATATTTACATATATATACAAAATAAAAGTTCTAACAATAAGGATTTGTGCTTGTGTATGCGCGCTGTCTGGGGACAGTATGCGCCGAGTTGAAGGTGAAGGTTAGTTTGCATTGTACTAAATAATCAATAATATATACAAAAGAAAAGACATGAATAAAGAATATATAATATACATATGAAATAATGAATATATAAAGAACACAAAGGTTACATTAGTTATAGCTGCGTCGGCACATTTTCCTTGTAGCAGGTGAAGAGAAAACGCGGTGCGCTAAGGGGTACTGCTACAATACTTCCCCCCTAGTGACGAGGAAAGAGGAGCGATCATTCTGTGGTTGCCTGGGACCAGTACTTGAGTTGAGCGGAGTCCATGAGGCTGGCGATGACCGTACGACTGCGGGTGGTATCTGGCAGAGGGTGGCAGGGAGCCGAGGTCAAATGCCGAGTCACCATGGAGGCTTGACAGGGGCAGGTGGTGTGGGTCTGCGGCTGCAGGAGTGCGAGGGCTGTAGAAGTCACCTGGGCTGCTGGGGTGCGATGCTCCGTGGAGTGAGGTGTGATGCTCCGTGGAGTGAGGTGCGAAACTCCGTGGAGTGAGGTGCGATGCTCCGTTGAGTGAAGTGTGATGCTCCGTGGAGTGACAGCGAGGGCCGTGGGTGACAAGCCGTGGCGTGAGGGTGCAGGTGGTGAGGGTCCAGTCTGACGTCCTCCCCAGTACCGTGAAGTCGCTGCCAGGGTGAAAGAGGTCGCGAAGCTGACGGAGAGACGATCTGCATCTGTAGACGCGTCAGCAGTGAGAGCAACTTTGATGCCTGGGAGTGTAATAAGACGACACTGCAGTGAGAAAGGGCGTCTGTCGGAGCGTTGTCTGCACCGAACTGCCTGAAGACTGTATGCTGGGGAGTAGAGTAATCCACAGGGCGATGAGTGGTGATGGTGGAGTAGATCACTTTAACGCCGCGAGGCGGGAGGGCAGGGATTGGACATTAATTTGCACTGAGGGCGCAAAGTGGTGTGTTGAAGACACATAAGGCCGCTTTGTGGCCGCTGTGGCCGAGCAGAATGCTCATGGGGCCGTGCCGATGACGCAGTGAAGACGTCAGAAGTGCGCATGAGGCGGCTGAAGACGCAGTAAGGCGTCTGAGGAGGCATGGACCGCGCCGAACGCGCATAGGCCGGGTCGAAGACGCAGTGACGGCGTCTGAGAGGGCACAGAAGGTGCAGGGTGGGTGGGAGGGTGAACCTCATAAGTGGCAGCTACACAAGTGTGTAGTTTTCTCCTGACCTTAGGCTCAACCCTGCGAACACCATGACGGAGTGATCTAGCGAATGAATCTTATAAGACTCAGGCCATCACACTGGGAGAATTGTGCTCTGAACAGCACAGGCTATAAGCCACTTAGACCATAGCGTCACTCCGGGGTCACCAATTGTAGCTGTGGTGCCCAGTGGAGTGATTGGGGTGCTAGTTGGTCGACTGGAGAGAGGAAAACTCAACTCCAGCTGAGGTTGTTTATTATCTTTTTTTTTTTTTTTTTTTTTTTTTTTTTTGCCATCACCCATGGCATAGGCTATTAGGCCATTTAATTTTAAGTTTTACTTATTTTATTCATTTATTTATTTAATTTAATTTAATTTAATTTAATTTTAATTTTTATTTTTTATTTTATTTATTTATTTTTTAATTAATTTATTTTTTATTTACTTATTAAATTTTATTTCCTTTAATTTATTTAATTATATATTTTTTATTCATTTTATATTTTTATACATAGAAATACATTCATACAATTTCAGACACGCATCATGCACACACATTCATACTTGGGAGCCTGAACCTAAGGCAAAAACTAAAGTCATTAGTCAGGGTAGGTGAGGGACAAAAATAGTACATACATACAATGGGGGAGGATACGTACGAATACGTATTTACAATAAACATGGGGAATAATTGACATTCACGCCAGACATATAATACATACTCTCATTCATATCAAAACATATATATAGTAAGGGAAGGTGCAGTATATACAAGGTGGTACAATAATAAAAAGCATTGGAATATACAAGTAGGTCATAACTCTTTGATTAAATTGGTCTCGGCCAGAAAAATCATCAGGTTATCGACCACATCCGGATGCTGGTCACCCAGAAGGGTGGTCTGCGTCATCGGAAGGCGGCGGGCCTCACAGCAAGCTGCGAGGGACCGTCGCGCCTCCCGATAACGCACACAGTGAAGCAGGATGTGGTTGATAGAGAGGGTAGTGTGACAGGTGATGCATTGGGGTGGGAAGGCGTGGGCGATGTAGGGGAGCATGTGGGTGGGTAGGGCGCAGCCCATCCTGAGGCGTCCGAGAACTCGCTTAGGATGGGTTTTACTGTGATAAGATGGAGGTTGGCCCAGTGACTTTGCCACAGGAGGTAAACTGATGATTTTGCAGCCGAGAGACATGACTGCAGATCGCGACGGAGGTTCCACGCTCGCTCGAGCTCTGCAGCGGACCTAGCCAGCATGTCAGCCTGCTCATTCCCGTAAATACGCGAATGACCAGGCACCCAAAACAAAGAGAAAGACTTACGGCGTGAATTTAACTTATTAATGATGTTGCCTTGGATTTCATTGGCATCCGTGCGCCCTGATTCTATCGCCTGAAGGGCTGACATAGAGTCCGTGAAAATGACAATTACGTTATGATTTGAATTTAGTGCATAATCTATGGCTTTATCAATTGCAAAAAGTTCTGAGGAAAAAACCGATGTATGGGAAGGTAGACGGAACCTGAGGGAACATTCACGCGACCAAACACTAGCACCCACACATTCATTCGACTTGGAGCCGTCAGTGTACAGGTGGAGCGAGGGAGAGAGGCTAGCGACGAGAGCCCGGAAGTGATATCCTATCTCCACTTCGGTCATGGCAGGCTTGTGCTTGGGTAGCCATTTTGTAATGGTGTTGGCTTTGGGCTCCCAAGGGGCTTTTGTTTGCAGCACCATCTGGTCAACACCGTCAAGGTCCACCTCACACCTCTGGCATAAAGTGTGAAGGCGGACCGCTAGTGGACGGTGTCGACCAGCGTGGAGATGGTGGTGCTGTTGAATTAAGTTAGCTGCCATGATACCGAGTGGAGTCTTCCGGGCCGTTGACAGGCCGTATGCCAGTAATAGGCCGTCCCGTCGCACACTTAGTGGTGGTATATTGGCCTCAACCTCCAAACGCCCCACGCGTGTACACCGTAGGGCTCCAAGACACATTCGCAGACATGCATTCTGAAATACATCCAGCCTCCTCAGTGTTGCGTCCGACGCAGGCCCATACACCGGTGAGCCATAGTCTAAGTGAGAACGAATTAAGGACTTGTACACCATTAATAAAGCTTTTCTGTCTGCTCCCCAAGAAGTACCTGATAGGTATTTTAGGACATTGACTTTTTTATGGCAACGAACTAGTAAATTATTTATGTGTGTTTTCCAATTGAGTCTGCTGTCAAAATGCAGACCCAAGAACTTAACTGAGTTTTGAAACGGTATCGGCTGACCTTGAAGAGAAATATGCAAAGCGGGAATTTTACGTTGAGTGAAAACTACACCGATACACTTTGGAACAGAAAACTTAAATCCCCACAGAGAGGCCCACTGTTGGACGGAGTCAAAAGCAATTTGAATCCGTCCAGCCGAGAACTGCGCATTTGGCGACGAATGCCATAACGCACAGTCGTCAGCAAAGAGCGAGTATTTAAGATTTCTTGGGACAGGAGTTGATGACAGAATATCATTAATCATAACACAAAATAAAGTAGGACTAAGAACACTACCCTGTGGCACCCCATTTTCCTGGACATAAATGTCCGAGAATACGTTACCGGGAAGCTTGACAGAGAAAGTTCTGTCCTGTAAGAAATTATAAACAAAAATGGGCAAGTTACCTCTTAAACCGTGAGCATGGAGTTTCATGAGGATACCGTGTCGCCATGTCATGTCGAAGGCTTTGTGGATGTCCAAGAACACTCCTATCATGAATTCTTTTTTGGCGAAAGCCTCTGAAATGCAATGCTCCAGGTGCATTAAATGGTCCATCGTGCTTCGGTATTTACGAAAACCCGATTGTTGACCACTTAACACACCTTTTGCTTCTAAAACAAAAAATAGCCTTTTGTTAATCATGCGTTCCATGACCTTACAGAGACAGCTCGTGAGCGCAATAGGGCGAAACGCACTGGGGTCCGTAAGGCGACCAGTCTTTTTGGGTATTGGGATAACGTGAGCAAAGTGCCAAGATTGGGGGATGGTGTGAGTGGTCCAGATTCTATTATAAAGGGAGAGTAATTTAGAAAGTGAACTAGGGCCGAGATGTTGGAGCATGCTGTATGATATTTGATCTGGACCAGGACTGGAGCCTTTACAGGATTTCAGGGTAAGGAGGAGTTCATCCGGCGTAAACTCTGAGTTGTAATCAGTGTTTACGCCTCCTGTGGCAAAGTTTGGGACTGTTTGTTCTGCTGCCTCCTTCCGGGGAAGGAAGGCAGGGTGGAACGAGGCGGAGCTACTCGCCTGTTCAAATTGCCGGGCTAAGATGTTGGCAATAGCTGGGGGGGTGTCTGTAACATCCCCGTTGGTGATGAGTGTGGTTATCGGAGTGGTTGTTTTTTTCCCGCTAAGGACATGGACTGTGTTCCATACCTGTCCTAGCGGGGTTGTACGGCTTACTGATGACGTGAACTCTCTGAAAGAGCCCCTCTTAGCTTGAAGGATGACTTTCCTTGCCTGAGCACTTGCCTTTTTATAGGCTATGAAATTATCTTGACTGGGCTGCTGGCTGAAATACCTGTATCGCCTATTACGCTCACGAAGTGCTTGTCGG
>JAXIVD010003385.1:40000-46613 GCA_036785275.1 Cancer borealis
CCCATGAAGAGCTTGAATTGGCAATGAAGCGTAAGATGTCGATAATTCGATGGTTTGCTCTCTCGACTTTTCCGTTCGCTTGAGGGGAATATGGAACAATAGTGCACTTTTTAATTTGGAATGACTCGCAAACAGTTTTGAGGATGGCATTGTTGAATTCGGTGCCATTATCTGATAGAAGTACTTTAGGAGATGCATACCGGCATATGACTTCATCTATCAGTGCTCGTGCAACTGAACGTGCAGATTTGTCTTTGAGAGGAACCAAGATGCTGAAGCGTGAAAAACTATCGATACAGACGAGCAAATAGTGAAAACCGTTCTCCGTCAGAGGGAGTTTCAAAATATCGACTGACAGACTGTCCCAAGGAGCATGAGGGATAGGATATGGGAGGTTCGGAGACTCATGATGGAGAGAGGGACGATGTTCAGCGCATGAAGCGCATAAGAGACAATGACGGGTGATGTCTTTCCTCATGGAAGGCCAGAAATATGATCTTTGAGCCTGTTTGAATGCTCTATCTTTGCGTGGATGACCGGCAAGAGGGGAGTCATGAACGTCATACAAGATAATAGGGACAAGAGCTTCTGGAATGACAAGCTGAGATGCATGATGTAATGAATCGTCCTCAGAAATGACAGAACTAGATTTATAGAGGACATCGTCTCGAAGCAAAAAGGAATCTGGGGAGAATGGCAAGCTTGGAAGGTTACTGGCATCACCTGATTCAAGATAATAAATGAGACGTTTGCAGAATTGATCAGACTTTTGAAGGGATTTGACTTCCTCAAGAGTGGGGAGTGACTGTGAGGTTGTGAGCAGACTGACAGGAGCGACATGACGGGACAGAGCGTCAGCGACAGAATTAGCTTTACCTGGGATGTACGCGAATGAAGGATTGTACTCTTGAACAGTGAGTTGCCAACGGGCAAATTTTCCGGTTAAACTGGTTCCTTTGAATAACTCTGTGACAGCAAAATGATCGGTTAGAACGTGGATCTTATATCCGAGTATGATGTCTCTGAAGTGACGAAGAGACCAAACGACCGCGAGAGCTTCGCGGTGAGTGACACTGTAGTTGCGCTCAGCAGCATTGAGCAGACGACTGGCAAAGGCAACTGCGCGTGATTTACCCTTTTCATCTCGTTGCATGAGGACAGAACCGATACCGATGTTTGATGCGTCAGTGCAAAGAATAAACTCCTTATTGAAATTAGGAAATGCGAGGACAGGAGCGTTGCATAAGGCTTGCTTGAGGGTAGCGAATGCTTTCTCGCACTCGTCCGTCCATGCGAATGTTACATTCTTTTTAAACAATGATGTGAGAGGTTGAGCGATTTTACTGAAATCTTTGATAAATTGCCGATAAAATCCTGCAAGGCCAATGAAACTACGAACGTCATCAGCAGAACTAGGAGTAGGAAACTGTGATATCGCATGAATTTTATCGTCAAGAGTATGGATGCCATCTTTGTCAACCTTGTGGCCTAAGAATTTGATTTCACGTTTGAGGAACTGACATTTACTGAGTTTAAGAGTTAACCCAGCCTTTGCAAAACGTGACAGAACGTCTGAGATAGTTTCGAGGTGTTCGGGAAGGTCCTTTGATGCGACTATCACATCGTCTAAGTAACAAAACACAGAAGAGCCTAAGAGGCCAGAGAGAACTGAGTTCATGAGACGCATGAAAGTTAAGGGACTATTACGTAAACCCATGGCCATACGTTTGAAAGCGTACTGGCCAGATGATGTGATGAAAGCAGTGTAGTGCCGTGAACTTTCTTCTAGCTCGACCTGGAAGAAACCAGACTGAAGGTCGAGGGTGGAAAATACACTGTTTGAATCACCTATTGACTGGAGAAGATCAGACAAGATTGGCATAGGGAATCGATCGGGTATCGTCGCGGCGTTTAAACCACGGAAATCGACGACTACTCTCCACTCACCATTGGACTTAGGAACTAGAAACAGCGGGGCATTGAATGGTGATGCCGCTGGCTCTATGATATCCTCGTCCAGCATGCTTCTGACAGCGTCGTCCATTAACGTCCTGCGGCTGTGTGGGATGCGATAAGCCGGGACGTAGATGGGTGTCAAGCCTGGGGTGAGGTGGATGGAATGACGAACAGCATCGGTCTTGCCCAGAGGTTCACCCGGAAGAGAGACACATGATCTGAAAGTCGATAAGAAGGCAAGTAAATCTGTTTTTGTTTCAGGAAAATCAACATCACCAATATGCTGGTCAAGAAGAGGAGGAGGAGAATCTGAGGCAATTGGTGAAGACATGGATGTGTGACAAGGAGATGAGGTGACAGGGGTGACAGGGGCAGGATAAGGGAGAACTTCGCCTAAAGTCACGCCAGATTGAAGGGATATAGGGTGATTCGTGAGATTCTGAATGGCAATACAGCAAGAACTATCCTTGTCTAGGGTTGAAAGAACTGACTCGAGAGCGACACCATTCACTCGGGCAGAGTCGGGCAAACATAAGATGTCTGTCCCGGGGAGCACACCTTTGACGACGACGCGCACCAAACAGAGGTGGGTCTGTGTGACTACCACAGAGGAGGTCAACACAGCTTTCCTGAGTCTGGTGTTCGAGAGGACGTCAGACAGTGTTGTAGGAGAAGAGGGATTGTCGGTATCGCTGTGCAGCGCTTCGCTAGGCGAGTCGGCTGGCGTAGATGATAAGACAGGATCAGGGATTACTGAGGGTGTCTCGAGCGATGAGGGAGGGACATGAGATGAGTCCTGAGAAGGCGTGTGCATGACAACGTAGACATCAGATGGTGGCGGTGACTCAGGGAAGGGTGAGGCAGAGATGAAGGTGCCATTCTGGGCGATTTGATGAATAGAAGGGAAAAGTGAGATGTTGAAGTGAGACATTGTATGGTATCCTATCAATATTTCAGCTGCAAAACATACATCATCCATGACATAGAAAAAATCTGAGATAGAAGGTTCAAGTGGAGACAAACAGATACTGAGGAGAACCTTTCTATGAGGTATGACAACGTTTCCAGAAATACCACTAACAGTGATGTCTGGTGGATAACTCTGAAACTTGTGCCTTGAGGCGGCAGAGAGTTTTTAAAAAACATGAGTTTTAATGATGTTGACTGAGGCACCAGAATCGAAAAATGCACGGCATTTGTGAGAGGCTAATTTGACGTCAGCAGTCAGACCTTGGAAAAATCCGGAGGATTTAACAGGGACACATGGGAGAGGCACTGTCTGTGCATCCGCGAAAACAACACGTTTATGAGATGACTTACTACCTGCGGTCTTTAGAATGGACTTGAGTGTTACCGAGGAGGTGCGAGGTTCTGGCGCGAATCGTTTCCCGAAGATTGAGAAGACTGCATTTGTTGCTGGAAAAGGCGACATTCCTCAAGTGAGTGACCGCGTTTATTATGAAGGGAGCAGAAGGCATTACTGTTGAATTTATGATAACCTCTTTCGTCAAGCATTACTCGACAGTCCGCTGAGACGTGACCTTTGGGTCCACATCGGTAACATGTTACCTTTCTCGAGTCACGGGAGGATGAACGGTGACGAGAATGAGAGCGTTGATCAGAACGTGACAAATGAGTGTTTGAAGGTGGAGATGGGCTCTGAGGGGAGGAGCTTCGGTGAGAAAATGGGGGCTCGATTAAGGAATGCGGGGACTGAACCAAACTTACTGGCTGAGGAACAGGTGGCGATTTCTCTGATATTTTCTTGCACAGATCATACAAGAAATCTTCCTTACTGAATTTAATGTCGCTTGCAACGGTGAAGGTTGGTGAATCGAGCTGAACAAGGAACAAGAAATATGACATCAGGCGTTTGAAATCAGTAGAAGATATATTGCCGTCTGTGTCGATCCACTGAGAGGATTTCATTTGATCTGTTAACTCAGCACTGAGAGAGGATGCAATATTCTCTGCCTTATACACATCATGAGTAGAACGAGCAATATTAGTGAGAGTTTGAGCAATTTTGAGGAAGAAATGAGTTGCACCTAATTTTGAGTGACCAGAGAAATGAGAGATTAATGCTGTGGTGAGTTCATCGTATGTAGAAAAACTGAGGAATTTATCGGTTTTTATGAGTTTTCCCGCAAGACTAGATGGGTCATGACAAATCCGTGATTTTAAAATGGCTAATTTTTCCACATCAGAATGAGCCGAGCGACGTGTACATTCATCATTTACACGCCGGACAAAGGCTTGGACTGGTTCAGAGTTAGTACCAGAAAAAGGAGGAATTGAGACATTATCAGATATGAGAGTAACCTGAGGTGTGGGTGTGTGAGTTGACTGGTCGTTAGACATCGTGATCACGTTGAGGAAATACACAAGGAACCAGAGAAACACTGAGTGTACACAAAAAATGTAGAATAACTAGCACAATAAAGAGAAAAATATAATAAGAACTAAGGTACTTAAGTAGCAGAGGACCAAGGAGGTGGAACACGTGGGCGCTGACTGGTCACATGGTGAATGGGCGTATTTCTGGGCTGCGACACGTGGTGAAGAGCGATGGGCGTCTTGAGGGCGGAGACACGTGGTGAGGGCGTGGAGAACTTGTTTGAGGGGCCACGTGGTGATGGGTGATGACCGTCTTGAAGGGACACGTGGTGAAGGGCGATGGGCGTCTTGAGGGCGTCTTGAGGGCGCCACGTGGTGATGCGTGGGCAGCGAAGATGGCGCGCCGCGAACAAAATGGAGGTAGAGGTGATAGGCGTCTTGAACAGCAGGGCGAGGAGGCTTGTACTCACTCGGAACAGATGCTACTGCAGAAGGGCGACGAAGGAAGCGACTGCAGGGCGTAGAGGAGAACACGAGGTGGGCGAGGCAAGGGCGTGTGTGTAGAGTCACTTACTGGCAGAACGATGCACGTGGTGAGTGTAGAGACGACGGAGGAAGATGAAGCTTGATAATTCGTCGCTTGGAAGGACGAATACCACCGTTGCACACCAATTGTATCGGTGATGTGGATGTTACCCGTAGCCACCAATTGTATGGGAATAGGATGTTTTTGGTACCGGGCCTGGTACCCACGTGGCTTGGAGAGTAGAGGTAGCGTGGATGATACTGGAGGTCTTGTTTGAAACACACACGGCTTGATATAGATGATATATTGAACCACACACTTGATGTAGATATGGAAATATACAGTGACTATGACCTTTGCCTGCCTTGAGAGAGATAACGACTTGTTGATGATGGTAGCGAGCTGAGAGATGATGAGCTACTCGACAGGGTGGAGGCCGGAAGATGAGTGAGCGAGAAGCAATGGGTGTGGGCTCAGCCGCGGTCAGGAAAGGTTGACTCCAGGTGGACTACGCGCCTATGATTGGTCGGGACTGACCCGGGAGAATGACGTCACGGGAACAAAGCTGTGTGATAGGGTCCGACACGTAGGCCGTGGGCCGGCTTTGACCTGACGCCTTTATCGGAATGTGAATTATAGGAAAATTCCCTTACCCTCTCACACACTCTCTCATCTCTCTCTCTCTCTTGGCTAAAAACAATGAATATCTTAAAAACTAAAGTTAACAATTGATATACAGATATGATATGATACACCACCACCACCACCACCACTACTACCACCACCACTACTACCACCACCACCACCACAGAGAGAGAGAGATGATGATGATCCTTTGTGTTTTGTAGTTAATTTAATAATTAATATGAATAGTACAGTGAGAGGAAGGTTTGTTCAAGACTACATTTATAGTAAACCAAAAAATAAAAGTAGTCTCATGGACACGTAGCATTGCGAGCAGTGATTCTTGGAGACGCATAACATATAGAGAAATAAATCCAAATTTTACTGTTCGTAGCAATGATAAAGTAATATAATATTAATGAAAAACAGATATTATCGTTTACAAGTTTCCGTGTGAGACAGAGAGGTGGTGTTGATATGTCATTTTGTAAACCTTCTAATTGCTGTGGTAAAAATGAAATATAAATTATTTACAATTCTGTATGTATGTGCAATGTTTTTGTGTGTTCATCATATTTCATATGTTTTTAAATGTAATGTTTCTTATGTTTGAGTGTAATATTGTGTGTGTGTGTGTGTGTGTGTGTGTGTGTGTGTGTGTGTGTGTGTGTGTGTGTGTGTGTGTGTGTGTGTGTGTGTGTGTGTGTGTGTGTGTATGTGTGTGTGTGTGTGTGTGTGTGTGTGTGTGTGTGTGTGTGTGTGTGTGTGTGTGTGTGTGTGTGTGTGTGTGTGTGTGTTTGTGTGTGTTAAATATATTACGGCACCACCCACAAAAAAAAGAAAAATCAAACAAACACACACAAAAGAATAATAAATTAAAAAAACACGCACTCATAAAAACACAAATAAAACAAAATACTCACACACACACACACACACACACACACACACACACACACACACACACACACACACACACACACACACACACACACACACACACACACACACACACACACACACACACACACACACACACACACACACACACACACACACAGTCTCATTGCCTTACACGTGTACACATCAATATTTGGTGGAAGCTGACAATCAGTATTTTTCTTATGATGATAAAATTACTTGAAGTGTTGAGTTGATTTCCGCTCGCTT
>JAXIVD010003386.1:0-10000 GCA_036785275.1 Cancer borealis
AGGAGAAAATAGCATGATTAATAATTCTCAACATTGTTTCCGCAACAAACACTCTTGCTTAACGAATCTCTTTGACTTTTATAACGATGTATTCAACATTTATGACGAGACAAAAGCGGTTGATATAATTATGACGCGACAAAAGCGGTTGATATAATTTATCTCGACTTTCAAAAAGCGTTTGACAAAGTTCCCCATAAACGTTATTAATAAAATTAGAATCACACGGCATATCTGGGAAAATTCTTAAGTGGGTTGAAGGCTGGCTTCCTGAAAGAAGGCAACGCGTTGTCATAAACGGTAAATCATCTAACTAGCGAGACGTTAAAAGCGGTGTGCCACAGGGCTCAGTACTTGGTCCCATTCTTTTTCTAATTTATGTCAATGATATTGATGAAGGCCTCACCCGTAAAATATAAAAAATTGCCGACGATACGAAAATCACGACTAAAGTAACTACAACCGCTGATAAACTACAATTTCAATCAAACCTCAACACGTTAGTCAGTTGGTAAAGAAAAAAAGGGCAAATGATATTTAATGTTGATAAATGTAAAGTTTTGCATATCGGTAGCAATAATCAATTCGCTAAATATACAATGAATGGCTCTGAACTTTCCAAGGTTAACCATGAAAAAGACGTAGGGATAACGATTAGTAACGATCTCAAACCAGATATAAATTGTTCAGACGTAAAAAAAGCGAAACTGATGGGCTTCATCGGTAGAACTTTTGAATATAAATGAATTACTAAAATCATCCCAAGATTGCGAAACAAGTCTTACGAAGAACGACTAAAGGAGCTGAACTTATTCAGTTTATCCAAACGTAGGCTACGAGGGGACCTAATTGAGGTTTTTTAAATGTTCCATGGTTTTGATAATATTAACATAAACGACTATGTAACTACCGATCTTACAAGCACCACCCGTAACAATGGCTTAAAGATCATTGGTAAGCGTTTTAGATCGAATGAAGCGAAGCATTTTCTCTTGTTTGGAATTCTCTCCCAGCACAAATAGTTAACAGTATTACAATTGAATCATTTAAGAAAAATTCGATAAGCACTTAGCATCCGTTCACCAAGGCGAATATTACCCTACTGTGTCTATTATTATTATTTTTTTTTTGTAGCATAGATTACTCCTTGTTTTTCTCACTTTCCTATACAAATTCCATGATAGTTTTTCCATATTACATGGTATCACTTCCTCTTTCGGCCAGTTTCTGCTGGAGGGAGGGGTGGGTGGGGAGGAACCTTCCACTTTGCTGTCCTTTTGTCTCTATCAAGTAGATATTATAGTAGTAGTGTAGCTAAACAGAGAGCCTCGTTAGGTCCAGTAGGACTGTTGCTGTTTGTTCTTCCTTTGTACACGCACACACACTCTCTCTCTCTCTCTCTCTCTCTCCTCTCTCTCTCTCTCTCTCTCTTCTCTCTCTCTCTCTCTCTCTCTCTCTCTCTCTCTCTCTCTCTCTCTCTCTCTCTCTCTCTCTCTCTCTCTCTCTTCTCTCTCTTCTCTCTCTTTTTTTTTTTTTTAAATATTTATTTATACTGAAAGTATTACATGGGGCATTTTTGTAAGCTAAAGGTGTCATCCTTAGATGTCATCTATCTGAAAGCCCAACCCAAGAAATAAATCATACGGATACAGACACATAATAATACATAATACATAATAATACATAATTTTTACATAATAATGTATATAGTTTGTCTGTTTCACTTCGTTTATATTAATTGTTTCACTTCACTTCCCTAACTCACTAGTGTATCACCACGCACTTCACTGAGGCACGCATTCATTAACACTTTAAATTTCTGGCCTCCGCACACTGCAACACTGAGGTCGTCCGGGCATAAGTTCGAGGCCAGAAATTTGTTCCACCACTGGGCGTAGTTTTGCTTAAATTGTCTTTGGTGGTGGGTGGAGCGGGAACGCACGATTTCCAGGGCCGTCGGCGCGTCCTTGACGGCTCTTGTGGACACGTGAGTGCGGCGTGGTGTCAGGCAGATCTCCTGCAGGTGAGATGCTCGTTGCATCTGCACTTTGTAGAGTGTACAGAGGCCTGCAACATTGCGGCGGTGCTGCAGACTCTGTAGGCTGCGCCGGTCTGCCTGCTGTTCTCTGAGGTTGTAGTCCTGTATCAGCCGCTCCGCCCTCCGCTGGACTCTGTTCAGCAGAGCAAGATGGGAGGATGCTGCACCGCCGCAAGCGAGATAGGAGTACTCGAGCGAGGAGCGGATCTGGGACTTGTACAGCAGCTCTCGGTCTCTGCTGTCAAGAAGCCATGATATCCTCCTGAGGCAGGTCAGCTTCCCTGCAGCCGCCTTGGCAAGCTGGGTGATGTGAGCCTGGAAGGTCAACTTATTGTCATAAGTGACTCCCAAGATCTGCAGCTCGCTCTGAGGCGTCAGTGTTGTCCTGTTGAAGGCGAGGCGGATGTCGCTGGTGGTCCTGGACACCACGAGCAGCTGTGTTTTTTGAGGGGCAAAGCTGACCTGCCATCTGTGTCCCCAGTCCTCCAAGCGGCGAAGGAAGGCGTTGAGGCGCGTCGTCGCGTTGCGTTCCTCCCCTGGCGCGAAAGATAACGAGAGAGTGATGTCATCCGCGTACGTCCGGGCACAGGGGACCAGGTTGAGCAGGTCATTTATGTAAATGTTCCAGAGCAGCGGCCCCAATACGCTGCCCTGTGGAAAACCTGCTTCTATTTTTTGTGGTCTTCCATTGTGCACTACCCGCATCTCCCTCTCATGCAGGTAGTCACAGAGCAGCGTCAGCAGCTCCCCGCCCACGCCCACCACGCGTAGCCTCTCCACCAGAGCGGCGTGCCACACGCGGTCGAAAGCATCTGCTATGTCTAGTGCTATGACAGCAGTGGGCTTTCCCTGGTCCAGGTCATCACTCCACTCGCTGGTTAGCAGGAGACTGAGGTCAGCGGCCGAGCGTCCCTTCCTGAACCCAAACTGCCTGTCGCTGATGAGATGCTGGCTCTCGAGGTGGGTTGTAAGGTGCCTCGCGATGATGCTCTCCATCACTTTTCCGACCACAGACAGTAGGGAGACGGGGCGGTAGTTGGCAGCTTCTGACTTGCTGCCCTTTTTATGCACAGGCACAACGTGGCTGGTTTTCCAGATTCTTGGCCATCTGTTTTGTCGCAGGATGGCTTCAAATAGTCTGGACAGTGGGCGTGCCAGCACACTGGAGCATCTGCGCAGGAGTCTTGGGCTGACCTCATCAGGCCCAACTGCCTTTGTTTCTTCCAGGGCAGCAAGGGCAGCCCTCACCTCTGACACGGTCGTGCTGAGTGAGGTCAGTTTGTCTCCCGCCACCACAGGGAGTGAGGGAGGAGGTCTGGAGGGTTGCGTGACGGTCATTTTTTGGGAAAAGTGTTTGGCCAGCAATTCTACTTTATCCCTCGATGAGTAGACAGTTTCCCCACTGCTGTCAACGAGGGGTGGAATAGAGGAGTCCTTAGCCACGCCCTGGTTGTCCTTGACAAGGTCCCACCATTGCTTGGACCCCACATTACCTCCTCTCAGCTTCCTTTTTTGGCCTTCCACCCATTTTTCCATGGCCCAGGCTTGGGTAGACTTCATGTGGGCAGCTGCTGTCTTGTGGCGGTCTTTGTTATGCAGTGTGCGGTTTTTCATGTAGACTCGCCAGGCCCGATATTTCATGTCTGAGGCAGCTCTACACTGGGGGCCAAACCATGGTTGGTCAGAGGCTTTTGAACGATGTTGTTTGTGTGGCACCCACTGGCACTGTGCCTCCAGCAAGGCCTCAGTAATCCGCTCTGCCTGCTAATTTATGTCCCCTTGTAACAGGCTGCTCCAGTCCTGTTGTGCCAGGCAGCACCGTAGCTGCTCCCAGTCTGCATTCTCCCACTGCCAGTAAGTGCGGGTGGTGCTCTCATCACGAGGCTTCCTGAAGTCTATCCTCGTGAAAATAGTCTCGTGGTCCGAAGTGCCCACAGGACCTAGTGGGAAGCAGCACACGTTGTGGCAAGGGAGATCCGTTATTACAGGATCAAGGATGGAGCCTGAACGATGGGTGGGGAAGGTGACGTGGTTTGTTAAGTCGAACACGGCCAGGAAGGAGTCGAAGGCTCGTTGTAAACCCTCGCGGGTTTAGATCACCGAGGATGACCACACTATCACAGCGGTGAGTTGTTAGAAGATGGTCAAGATTTTCACTTAAAAAATCCATAAGTGCAACTCCTTGTGAAGGGGGTCTGTAGCAGTCTACACACAGTGTCCCTTGACCATCTTTGTTGGTAATTTTTAATAGGATTATTTCGAGCCCCGCGGGGATGGGCGTGTCCAGTATAACCACGTTGAGTATAGTCTTGAAACAAAAGGCAACTCTCCCTCCCTGTGAGGAACGGTCTTTCCTCACCCACTTTGAGTACCCTTTTATCCGGGCATGGGTGGAGGGTACACGGGAGTCCAGGAAGGTTTCACAAACAAACATTATGTCGGCGTCATTCCCCCGGACGAATATGTGCGTGAGCTCCCCCCACATTGGTGTGGAAACCACGCACATTGGCCGACACGATGTTTAGGTCTCTCTCTCTCTCTCTCTCTCTCTCTCTCTCTCTCTCTCTCTCTCTCTCTCTCTCTCTCTCTCTCTCTCTCTCTCTCTCTCTCTCTCTCTCTCTCTCTCTCTCTCTCTCTCTCTCTCTCTCTCTCTCTCTCTCTCTCTCTCTCTCTCTCTCTCTCTCTCTCTCTCTCTCTCTCTCTTTATCTTTCTCTTTCTCTTTCTTCAGGGTGTTAAAAGGTTATCGTTCGAGAAATTACGTCTCCGAAGAAAACTTATATCATCAGCCTCTATGAGTCCAGTACAGGACAAAGGCTTCCTCTAATTTCCACCACTTTTTATCGGCTTTCTGTCTATTCCAGATTACTCCAGCAAAACTTTCGATCTTGTATCGTGATTTAGATATCCCAAGTCCAGTTTTCTCAAATATGCTCGTAACCCCTAAATTTCCCAATTGAAATTTTTTGGAAGATGAACAATTCCGACACCATCTATTATTTCTTCAGAGCATGACATGTTCTACCCATGTCCACATTGTTTTGTTTATTTTATTAATTGTGATCAAGATGTCTTCAACTTTTTTTTCCCTAATCTATGATGTTGTCATTCTTTCTCTTCCTTCTATTTCCAAGCCCATGGCAGCTGTGAAGGGGCTTCGAGACGACCCATTGGGTTTTTATGCTGTGATAGGGACCTTTTGGCCTCTAGCTCTACAGCTTCAGGCTCAGTCTCTGGTACAACCAATTTTTACTTTGTACTGTTAATTTTTTATAGCTTTATTTCTCTTTGTTTCATCAGTCTTTTCTTTTTTACCTCCTTCCATCCCTTTATTTTCCTAATTTGAGAGCCGTGCTGAGAGGAAGAGAGGCTAGCTACGAGTTCAGTTATGAACGGCCTGAAGGTGCCATGGGCACGGTATACCCTCCCTCTTTCATTGCTCTTATTTCCCATGAAGGTTATGGTTAGCGAACTAGTTAAATCCCCTCACTTACACTCGGCTCACCATGGTTTGTCATGAAAATTCAAAATTAACGGGTGAATTGGGGAATGCAGTTCAAAATTTTCACCCCAGACTTCCCTGGCTTTGACAAGGACATGCCTACGACCTCGGCTTTCAAAATTCCTCTAACCGCCCACCTTATGATATCAATATTAATTAAATCTTTAAAACAAATAATACATTTTCAAGCGGTACACTAGTAATCTCCTAGCAAACTAGATAATTTTCATACGATATTTTCCCTCCACACCTAATGGGCGCTACATTTAGGCTTGCACTGCATTGTTCTTCCAGTGACCATACGTAATGATTAATAAGTCTTATTGATGGTTTCACACATGAATCTCTACTAAAGACACAATTTTTGCAGGATGTTTCCCATCCTGCAAGCAAAGATCAAGAAGAGGGATGGACGGTTGTGGTACTGCCAGGACGATCGCATTGACAGCCTCTGCAAGGTGGGTTCTGGAAATTATTTGACTTCTTTAAATGGGAACTTAATGGCGATGAAAGAGAAAAATTACTCCTTACAATGAAAGCTAGTTTTTTAATATCATTATTATTATTATAATTATTATTATTACAACTATTTTTATTATTATCATTATCATTATTATTATTATAATTATAATTATTATTATTATAATTATTATTGCTATTATTATTATTATTATTGTTATTATCATCAATGTATTGTCAGTTATTATTGTTATTGTTTTTACCTTTATTATTATTATGATTATTATTATCATAATTGTTATTATTATTTTTATTACTATTATTATTACTATCATTATTATTGTTGTTATTATTTTTTTTTTTATTATAATTGTTAGTATGATTATTATCCTTATGATTATAATTATGATTATCATTAACCATTAATATTATTATCATTAATTATCATTATTATTAAAATCAAATACAGTATTATTCATACATAACTCCAGATTTGCAGCAGGCAGATAAGAATTACTTAAGCCGCTTCTCGTCATATACATATCTCCAGATGTATTTGTTGCTAAGTCAGGACCTGAGACCCAGAAAGCAGTGTATTAGTGCCAGGAACAGAGCTAACAGAATACTGGGTTTTATCACCAGGAGCGTAAGTAATAGATCACTTGATGTAATACTAAGACTTTACTTAGCGTTAGTTAGGCCTCATTTAGATTATGCTGTGCAGTTCTGGTCTCCGTACTATAGAATGAATATTGACAAGCTAGAAGCAGTACAAAAAATAATGACCAAAATGATTCAGGGGATAAGGAACTTAACTTACAAGGATTTATTAAAACGCCTCATTTACACTCTTTAGAAAGACGTAGGATAAGGTAAGGGGAGATCTGATAGAAGTGTTTAAATGGGTCAAGGGTTTCAACAAGTGGGACATAAATAAAGCTCTCTTAGTCGAGGAGAAAGTAAGAAAACGAACAAATGGTTTCAAGCTAGACAAGTTTAGATTCAGGAAGGAGATCGATAAAAATTGGTTCACTAATGGCTAGTAGAGGAGTGAAACAAACACAGTAAGTATGTGGTAAATGCAAGGACAGTAGATATTTTTAAGATAAGGTTAGACATATCTATGGATGAAGAAAATAGATGGTAAGTGTTAGTTGCAAAGGCCTCTTGTAGCCTGCTTATTTTCTTATGTTCATATATGTTTATGCATTGTATATCTGATATATCATATATTGATGGTTGTTTTAGAAACAGGGCTGTTGTTGTTAATATTCAGACACTTTCTGCATTTCATTTTAATAAATGCCAATGTAATGGCGACAGCAATAATCATACATATGATAATAAGTGTACAAAGGCGGTGGACATGATAATCTGATGTAATTCAATCTAAAATACAGCTGAAAGTGTTTTGATTTTGCAGATACTTCCTCCGAGGACTAACAATGTGAAACAAGTTGTCAAGGAAACATTTACTTGGTATGGAATGGAAAAAGAAATAACATCTCTTCACGGTTTTACTATCATCCCTGAGGCCCAGAATGATCCTGGTGCCCCTCCTCGCCGCAGTGACACTCACCCATACCGTTATACTATATTGCTAATATTTCATCATGCTCTTTTTGATGGATTTACGGCCTATCACATTTTTCATGTTTTCATCAGAACACTAAATCAAGTATTAGATGATAGGTTAATTGATGATTCCGTCAAGCAAGGAGAATTTGTGTCGAACGCAGAAATAAACGCACTTGAGAAGGAGATACTTTCAAACAGTAGTCAAAATATAATGCCAGAAGAAAGCCTTCACACACCTGTTATTCTGAAGGGTTTTCCCCCACCAGGCGGCCAGAACCCCTCCACCAACTTCTTGTTCAAGAACGTTGAGCCTTATGTTATGGCGACTATTAAAGATGCTTGTAACCGGGAAGGTGTAACATTGCACACTGCTCTCATGGCTGCTCATCAAACCGCTACGATAAATCTGCTTCAAGAGTCTGGGGTGCAGGAGGACACGGTAACCTTCTGTGTCAACATGCTTACTGACCTGCGTCGCTACCTGGCCAAGAGAAGCCTTACCGTCCATGGCCTATTCGCTGCCACTATCAAGATGTTCATAGAAACCAACAATACACAACGATGTAGTTTATGGGACTTGGCAAGATACATTGAAGGGGAGAAAAAAAAATATATCGACTCCAAAGAAATCATACATCAGTTGGCGGCACAGAGAATGGCTGCCAAAGAGAGCCAACCCATCTGTGGACCACCATCACTGAAATTTGACTACGCTATTTCATCTATACCGTTAATAGTGTCAGACTCCAGTAACATTGTCCAAGTAATTGGTGGAAATGTCTATATATTCATTCATAATACCCACAATTTGAGTTGTTTAATCTACCAATCGTTTAATGGAAGATATGTTTTCACTTTCTCCTATGCATCCAACTTTCTGGCAGAGAAGACAGCTGTGATGTTGCTAAACAAAACATTTCACATTCTTCAAGACAAGTGCCAGTCCTAAAAGTAAATCCACAGAACGTTTTTCTTTTCCAACTGACTAGTAAGAACAATATATATGTACAGTTTCCCTGGGAAGTGGTATCGCCCCTTAAATTGTTTTTTCGGTCAGAAATTGGAATATAGAAACTCGACGAAGTCAAATTAAATATCCTTATATAGATTTCCTGCAGTGACATCACGACCACGAGCCAGGATGTCAATAGCCGCCATCTTGGTGGGCAAGCCGACCACAGTCGCTGTCATAGTGAATAGTTATTTGCATTACAATCGTGTATATAGATACTGTCATAGTGAATAATTTGCATTATGGTCGTGTATATAGACACTGTCATAGTGAATAGTTATTTGCATTATGGTCGCGTATATAGACACTTATGATTTGCGACGGGAATAACTTTCAAATTAATTTAAATCACATCAAACTCTACCGTAAAAAAAATAGGGTTGATATTGAAAATTTAATTAAAAGAAAAAAAATTCAATTAATTTGAAAGTTAGCATTAAGTTAGCCACGTTATTAATATTAAGCTTCGAGTGTGCAAGAAAGGGAAGTGTTTGTGTGTGTGTGTGTGTGTGTGTGTGTGTGTGTGTGTGTGTGTGTGTGTGTGTGTGTGTGTGTGTGTGTGTGTGTGTGTGTATGTGTTTAGGCGTTGTGTTAGGGTGATCAATGATTGTGTATTCATGTGAACGAATCTACGGTGCAGTTCTATACAATAATATGAGGAAGCCTGTTCTAGTGTGGTATTATGCATGGAAAGTGTGAGTGTTTGTAGGAGTAAGTGGTAGTAGGATAGGTTGGGTAGGTTTGCTTGTAAAAATGTCTCCCCATAGCCCCCCATATCTGGTGTGACATTTGTTGCACAGCAGCTATTTACCATGGTTGAAAATGGTCAATTTTATGTAAATCTTACGGTGTTTGCTTATAACTGTACCGTCAATACTGGAGTCGGCTTGCCCACCAAGATGGCAGCTGTTTACATTTTGGATCGGTGTGACGTCACGTGCAGGAGGACTATAATGTCAGTAGTGTTGCTATTATGTCGAATTATTCATTTATTAAACTATAGAAATAAATTACTTGAAATAATAATCTACTTATTGGTAAACAATCATCTATTATGATGTTTCATGAAGACTTGTCGAAATATTTTGACATGCATTGTTCAAAAGGAATTCCGTCTAAGACAATGAACTTTTTATACAAAAATAAAACTATGTATTCATGATGATCTTAGATTTCTAGAAATATCGAACTTTAAAAGATATGTATAAATTGTTGAAATATTCTTGATCCATAATGTTGATATAGTATCTGTACTTGATTCTGGCTTGACGATGACGTCATCGGGCGGGTTGCTTAACCGTCGCCGCACTACAGTATGGAGTGAGAGTACTGTCACCAAGCGACATTTCATCATGGCTTTGGCTTTCGGTTTCCACCGTGGTAGTTATCACGAATACTTAACATTAATAAGTG
>JAXIVD010003386.1:15000-20000 GCA_036785275.1 Cancer borealis
AGCTCAGATTTTTTTATTTGAAGATCAGTTTTTTTATTTGAAGTTCAGTTTTTTTAAATTTGAAGTTCAACTTTTTAAATTTGAAGTTGTTTTTTTAATTTGAAGTTCATTTTTTTTAAATTTGAAATTCAGTTATTTTAATTTGAAGTTGTTTTTTTTATTTGAAGTTCAGTTTTATATATTTGAAGTTCAGTTTTTTTTTTATTTGAGTTCAGTTTTTTTAATTTGAAGTTCAGTTTTTTCTTATTTGAAGCTCAGATTTTTTTATTTGAAGATCAGTTTTTTTATTTGAAGTTCAGTTTTTTTTAAATTTGAAGCTCAACTTTTTAAATTTGAAGTTCAGTTTTTTTAATTTGAAGTTCTTTTTTTTTTATTTGAAGTTCAGTTTTTTTAATTTGAAGTTCAGTTTTTTTTATTTGAAGTTCAGTTTATTAAATTTGAAGTTCTGTTTTTTTAATTTGAAGTTCAGTTTTTTTTTTATTTGAAAATCAGTTTTTGAATTTGAACTAAAGGTTTTTTAATTTGAAGATCAACTTTTTTAATTGAGGGTGAAAAGGTGTAGATTGGATAAGAGGTCCCGATGCTGCTCTTGCATTTGGAGAACATCTGGCACCAGGTGGTAGTCATCTCCATAACATAAAATGAATACAAAATCCATTTGTTAAATTTTGACAGTACTAATAATCTGTCATATAAGTTGTTTAAATTCGGATTCAGTAATTAGAAGAAAAAAATTAAATATATATATATATATATATATATATATATATATATATATATATATATATATATATATATATATATATATATATATATATATATATATACCTGTGTGTGTGTGTGTGTGTGTGTGTGTGTGTGTGTGTGTGTGTGTGTGTGTGTGTGTGTGTGTGTGTGTGTGTGTGTGTGTGTGTGTGTGTGTGTATGTAAATATATGTAAACATACACATACCAGCTGGAGTTCTCGGTCGGCTGGCTAGAGTTCTAGGTCGGGATGGTGGACGGGTTGATGGTAGTGAGGATGAGGCAAGGGGTATGTGCCTTGCAGCTTCACTGTTGGAAAACATTATTATATCCTTAGTATAATTTGTTTAAAGATGACTGTTTCAATCCAAGCAAATTTTACTGTTTTACATGGCTTTGAAACCAGATGTATGTATGTCCATATATTGGAGGCACAGGTTACAGATACAGTAGCCATATCTTCATATTTTTTTGTTATAAATACGGCATGTGCCAAACTTTTGGGTAATAAGATGTAAAATGCTTATATAACTGAAACAAAACATACCTATCTTAATCTAACCATAACCTAACAACGTAAGCCGTAATCTCATAGTCCTCACTTATAGATAAAGTACTTAACTTTTGGGTAATAAAATATAAAATGCTTATATAACTGAACCAAACCTTACCTAACTAAACCTAACATTACATAATTGACCTAACATAACTTGACAGATGTTTTACCAGAACAATAATAATTCACAGGTCGTAGGAATAGCTGATTATTCTGTTGATAGCTTTGTAAGTGTTTTAGAAATTCTTCGTACGATGAAAACGTCAAATTTAATGCGAGCAGGGTGGGTGACGCCGACACATGCCGTACCAATAGTGGATGACAATGGAGTACGGCTGCCGTATCTGTAAGCACTTCATATATTGTATGAATTTATATGCAACAGAAAATGTGAGTACAAAAATGATATTCCCAATACCTTTGAACTTGTATTAATTGTTCGGTCCCTTCATGAACAAGTATGATGCTGTCACTGGTGACAGCACTCGTAGAGGGAAGGCAATGTGCTTCGGCAGTAGTGCCGAGGCCTGCTTCGGCACCACTACTGAGATCTATTGGGAAAAAGAAGAAATGACATTGTAAACAAAATACATAATAGAAATCTACATGCACGTTTGCATATAACTATAAACACTGTAGTGTTACATAAACCATTCATATATTTATGTACAAAATAAACCACTCATATATTTATGTACAAAATATTTATGTTTCAATATGCATAAAAAATGTACAAGCAACTGAGGTGTATAGTATGATTATTAGAAAGTTCTACACCGACTTACTAATTATAGTCCTGACTGTCAGCAATTGGCAGGCCTGCAAATGCTGTGGGTGACAAGAAGTAGAGCATTGCTTGCTCCACTTCTGTGAACTGTGTTGGGACAGCAGGAATCCCACCACCTGTGGGAAACATTCCAATATATGAATTTGTTATAAATAATGTGGTAACAAAGCAACATTTCTTTTTAAAATGTAATCTAATTTACAACACAAATTTGTTTATAGTTTTTCTCTTAAACTTCTTAATCAATCACTTGCTGTATGCCCTTCCTAACCTAACATAATTATGAAAAAATTGGTTATAACCCCAAATAAAATCACAACTAACGTGTTCTACACTACGTACCTCATCACCTATGTGAATACTTTGGTGATTCTTGAGAAGATGCTATTAGTAAGATTTACCGTTATTTTACCTATAAACATACCTCGTTGTGTTGATATTAACACAATATCCCAACAGGGTTGAACGTTAGTGCAAGATATGTGTGACATAAGTATATCATAAAGTGGAAACATTCTATTCTTACCTGTTTGATGTCTTTCCTTATATAGTTGGCCTGCTTTCTTCTTCACCAAAAACTATAAGTCTTTATATTTGGTTTTGACCTCGTCTGGTTTGCGTATTGTTGTGCTCACAGCATTCACGCAGCTCGTCACCTCTTTCCACGCAAATTCTTTTGAACAAGCAGTCACTGTATTATCCAACTTGGATAATATGACATGCTCACGCTTTTTCACCTCCTCAATAAGCGTGAGCATCTCTGCTTCGGTGAAATTAGGGCACCTAACTTTCTTTGAAGGTTGAGGGCAAGCCATTTCTCTCTGTTTGTTTGTTAACACTGATAATGTGGGTGCCCTGCGATTGGCTGCTTTGTTTTGTAAACAATGTTGTCATTGGCTGGCAATGACATCACGCCTCGTGATGACAATCGTGACGTATTGGAAGATGGCAGCTATACCGAGGTTACGATATCGACTATCCCCCCTTCTGAATGCAGTGGAGAGCGATGTCGTAACTCGGGAGTGTAGGTGGCCTGTGGTCGCAGCTACATCACTGTTTACATTAAAAGGGTACCGGCTAAGGGGAAAAAAAATTAAGTATAAAAAAAAATCCCGCTAGTCACCAAACCCTGTTAAGAAGATAATAGGAGAAATAAAATATGGGGGCCAGTTCAATTTAGTATGAGAGATGTCTTGACACTCCTCTTTTGAAAGAGTTTAAGTCATAGGCAGGTGGAAAAACAGACAAAGGAAGAGAGTTCCAGAGTTTACCAGTGTAAGGGATGAAAGAATGAAGATACTGGTTAACTCTTGCATTAGGTAGATGGACAGAATAAGGATGAGAAGAAGTAAAAAGTCTTGTGCAGCGAGACCACGGGAGGGGGGAGGCATGCAGTTAGCAAGTTCAGAAGAGCAGTCAGCATGAAAATAGCGGTAAAAGATAGATAAAGATGCAGCATTGCGGCGGTGACTTAAAGAATCAAGACGGTCAGTTAGAGGAGAAGAGTTGATGAGGCGAAAAGCTTTGGACTCCACCCTGTTTAAAAGAGCTGTATGAGTTGAGCCTCCCTAGATATGAGAGCCATACTCCATACATGGGCGGATAAGGCCCCTGTACAGAGCAAGCAGCTGAAAGGGAGAGAAAAATGAACGCAGACGCCATAGGACAGCTAACTTTTTGGAAGCTGATTTAGCAAGAGTAGAGATATAAAATTGCCAGTTTAGATTTTTAGTAAAGGATAGACCGAGTGTGTTTAATGTGGAGGAGAGGGGAAGTTGAGTGTCGTTGAAGAAGAGGGGATAGTTATCTGGAAGGTTATGTCGAGTAGATAGTTGTAGAAATTGAGTTTTTGAGGCATTGAACAAAACAAGGTTTGCTCTGCCCCAATCAACAACTAGTGAAAGATCAGAAGTTAAGCGTCCTATAGCATCTCGCCTTGAGTCATTTAATTCTTGTTGGGTTGGGCGTCGGTTGTACGACGTTGAAAAATGCAGGGTGGTGTCATTAGCATAGGAGTGGATAGGGCATTGAGTCAGATTTAGGAGATCATTGATGAATAATAGAAAGAGAGTGGGTGATAGGAGAGAACCCTGAGGAACACCACTGTTGATAGTCTTAGGAGAAGAACAGTGACCGTCCACTACAGCAGCAATAGACCGGTCGGAAAGAAAACTGGAGATGAAGGTACAGAGAGAAGGATAGAATCCGTAGGAGGGTATTTTAGAAATTAAAGATTTATGCCAGACTCTATCGAAGGCTTTCGATATGTCAAGGCCGACAGCAAAGGTTTCACCGAAGTCCCTAAAAGAGGATGACCAAGATTCAGTTAGGAAAGCAAGAAGATCACCAGTAGATCGGCCTTTACGGAAACCATACTGGCAATCAGAGAGAAGGTTGTGAGCTGATAGATGCCTCATTATCTTCTTGTTAAGGACAGACTCAAAGGCTTTAGAAAGGCAGGAAATCAAAGCTATAGGGCGGTAGTTAGAAGGATTGGAGCGGTCACCTTTTTTAGGGACAGGTTGAATGTGAGCAAACTTCCAGCAAGAAGGATAGGTAGAAGTAGAGAGACACAGACAAAAGACTTTGACCAGGCAGTGAGCGAGTTCGGAAGCAAAGTTTTTGAGAACAACAGGAGGGACTCCATCCGGACCGTAAGCCTTGCGAGAATCATGGCCAGAGAGGGCCTGGAAAACGTCATGATAAAGAATTTTAATTTTAGGGATGAAGTAGTCAGAGGGTGGAGGAGTAGGAGGAATAAGCTCAGTATCATCCAAAGTAGAGTTGATAGCAAAGGTTTGAGCGAAGAGTTCAGCTTTAGAGAAAGAAGAGACGGCTGTGGGGCCATCTGATTGAAGTAAAGGAGGGAAAGATGAAGAAATAAAATTGTTAGAGATATTATTGGCTAGATGC